>JAOTQH010278097.1:0-10341 GCA_025631255.1 Cornus kousa
ATTGAATTGAACCTCACTTGATGAGGTTTACATATAAACTATATAAATGCTCGATTCGTATATCAATATATGTATATGTAGATATATGCATATATATATATATATAAAGCATTATTTTCTTTTTTCTTTTTTTTTCCTTGTTGGATCTGTATGGGTTACTTTCCTTTTATTTTCTTTTTTTCCTTTGTTAGATCCGTATGCCAGCTTAAATATATAGAGAGAGAATATATATATAAATATAAATAAATATATATATATATATATATGCAATCCTTTCCATGAATTCATGTAGAGAATATATATATATAAAGGTTAAACCACAGAATTAAAAATAAAAAGAAGAAAGAATATATTCCCATATTGTTAGTTATATATATATATATATATATATATAAAAATACATATATACACTATATATGTAAATGTTATCAACTGAAAAAAGAGAATTAAAGAGACGGATAAGAAGGCTTAGAAAGGTTGCTTTGTCCAAAAAAAAAAAAAAGTTTTAACATTCCATAAAAACTAAAAACTTGTAATTAATATCTTCATTAATTACAATTTTACTGACCAATAGGAATAACGATTGTGAATGGGCAGTCGCCTTAGCGATCACATAATAGATTGCTTACATGGATGAACTCATCATTCTATTCTGGGTACAGGTACAAGTTTTTGTTAATTTTATGTATATATGTTTACATAGGTCATTGAATAATTGCTTGTAATGATGATGATGGCCATTAGGACTCTCTGGCAGAATTTCTTGCAAGTAAATGAGGCCTTTTGGGGTAAAGCTTAAGAATAAAATCGTGCAGGCTAAGGCCCAAAGCGGACAATATCATACCATGTGGTGGAGTGGGTCATTACAAATGGTATCAGAGTTGACCCAGCCGGAAGTGTGCCGACGGGAACGTCGAGCCTCCAAGGGGGGTGGATTGTGATGGCCTTGTGGGCGGGTGTGCCGTGGGCGGTTGCAAGAGACACTGACAAGTTACAACACTGGCGAGCTATAGGTGCACAAGTCCCACGTACATCGCTTGGGAGGGGGAAATATGAAGTGCTTATATGTAAGTGTGTCATCTCCAATTGGTATGAGGTATTTTGGGGTGAAACTCAAGAGCAAAATCGTGGAAACTCAAATCCAAAGCGGACAATATCATATCATGTGGTAGAGTAAGTCGTTACAGTTTGAGCATGGTATTCTTTAATTGCTGGAAGATTTGAAAATGTAGGAATGATTGGAAACATGAAAATCTTTCTTTGAGAAAAAGAGATCTAGCAGGTCCAAAAAGGGTGGGGTTTCCACCTTTCTTCACTTCCCTTTCCCCCTTTGACTTTGACGGGTTCGCAGGAAAATTCAATCTGAAAATTTACAAATTAATCGAACTCATTTTGACAATAAAATATGCTAATTACAAATTTATAACTCACAAAACCTGGTAATTATATGAAGCGTTTGAGCATGGGAAAGATGTAATTAAACAAAGTGAGGGCTTGGGACATATGGCCTCTGGCTTATTTCCTCTCTGAATCCTGACTATACTGCCTAGAATTTGGGATAAAATTCCTTTGGTTGGCGTAAAAATATATATATCTCTCTTTTAAACTATATTTTAGAGATATATATAAGTATTTCAACTGTTTGGAACACAATCAGAGTCTAACTGGTGTATGTAAGATACCAGGAGTGCATGTACTCGTTCATTAGATTATGGGGCGTTCTAAATAGGTCCAGATGAACTTATAAAGTACACACGTATATAATGAGAAATCAATTGATGCATTGATGCATCATAATTTTAGTGTACATGTTAAAATATATATATATATATATATATATGGTAGCGTAGATAATGAAATTAACATACTGCGTTTTCAAAATATAAAAAAATTGTTGATAATATATAATTTTAGATGTACTCAATGAAAATATCAATTAATTATATTCATTTGCTTATTATGATAGCTTGGAAAAGAAAAAGAAAAAAAAAAAAAAAAAAATTGTTATTGTTCAAGGTCGCCCCAATGAAATAATTTTCCGGGTCCATCACTACCAACCCCACCATTATCGTTGAAAAAAAATTGAAATTCTCAATGGTGTTTATTTGTGTTTATGATTATAATTGTTAGTATTTGTTGAAAGTTTTAGATTCTATCTTTTCTAACATTGCTCCTTAAATATGTTTATAATTGCTCAGAGTGAGTTTGGGGTATGATACATTATATATAACTGCAATTCCAAGCAAAAACATTTTTTTTTTTTTTGGTAAATCAAGCAAAAACTTGATCGTGAATGGGCCAGTGTAAAATCATTTTGCCGCAAAAACTAGGCTCAGGTCCTCTATATCGCGGACATCTCGACAATAGTCAATAAACATACCATTTTATAGTACATATTTGACTCCATGGCCTGTCTCTGTGACTTGAATTTGGTACAATAATTTAGAATCTTTGAAAGATTGTGAGATAATTGCACGTTTTTTATTATTATTATTATTATTATTATTTTGGTGAGGGAAATAAGTTGCATGTTGCTTGCAGCCAACGAAACGGCATAGAAAATCAACTGGGAACTGCACCGGCGGCTGGGCCTTAGGTGACACTTAAGGCCCGTTTGGGGAAAAACTAAAAAGCCCTCTAATTTTTCTTTTATATGTATATATATATATATATATATATTCAACTATTTTTCTAAAAAAAATAATGTAAATCTCATTATAATTTTTGACTCTACTAAAAAAAAAAATGTGAATTCTCAAATTTAGTTTACTTTTGAGACATGACAAAAATAAAAATTTACAATCACCAAAAACATAAGTTCTTTGCATTTAAAAATAAAAATTTGTTATCATTCTCGTAAATCTTACTTTTGTAACTTTTGGTTATCGAATAATTTTAAATACTTGCAAATGTCAAAGAACAAATATATATATATATATATATATATATATTTTACAATGACACATGTCCTGTTACTTGATGGTGTTTAATGGATGTTAATGGATGTATAATTTGTGTTAGTTTAGCTGTCGGTGTCGGTGCGGTTGTTGCATTAGTGTGTGTAATTATGACAGAGTGGAAATTATAAATGTTCAAATATGAACTATAAACAATTTTGAATGTACAAAATTATTTATTTATTATTATAATTTTTATTATTACTTCTTAAATATAAAAGCTATCCAAAAAATAAGCATAAAAATCAGTTTTCTTTAAAAATAATTAAATAAATAGAAGAAGAAACCTAATAACTAAAAACTACTAAATATAAAAACTCACCACATTCCTATTTCATTCCATGAACAAAAATTTTGAAATGTTTAACAGGCTTCCTATATGAAGGATTTCAAACACAAAATGATTGCCCATAGTGGGTTCTTCTCAATGTGTTTCTTCCACTAAAAAAAAAAAAAAAAAAAAGAAGTTTCGGGTCGAAAATGTACTTATCGAACTCATGAAAATTATATTCTATATCAATTCCTTCCACTTCAAAAAAACTCGTTCTCAAGTTTGGTTGCAAATAATGTGAAGTCTTGCCTGCCACAACACCTGTAGAAACATATTATTCATTGTCACAAGGACGTTTAGAATATGGCACCAAATTTTCTTCATCGACACATTCTGAAATAAATTTTCTTCACATACAATCGGCTCGCATGATAATTTTTCACCAACATGACATCTGAATTCTTCCATACTGGTTTGCACCCAAAATAATATTTTGCTATACCTCTTGGAGGATCGACATAGAAACTAAACCTAAAGAGTTTATCGGTCAGTTTCAGTCATCATGACTGAGTCATAGTCAAGCTTACCCACAATACCCAAGATATATGGTCAGTAGGGGTGGGAAATGGATGGGTTGGGCCGGATTTGGATTGGGTTAAAAATGAATGGGTCAAGTCTCATATTCAATCAACCCATTCAGAACAGATTGAAAATGAGCAGGTTGAAAATAGGCAGGGTCAACCCATTATGACCCGTTGATCTATTAATTATAATTTTTATTTTTTTTTATTTTATTTAAACTTGATGGGAACATTTCTGGAACCTTTGCCGGTGTTGCAGAACTAGCCGGAAGGCTCGCCGCAGTTGGGCCCTAGGTAGTGAACTCATTTTTTATTGACTCCTTATAGAGTCTGAGATCTTGAATCTTCGTGCAGTGAAAAAATACCATTTAGCAACGGCCATCACTAACAATTTTCTTGGAATTGTGTTATTTTGATTGTTTTTGGTGAATTCTGTGGAACTGGGTCTACTGGGTGGTGCAGTTAGAATTTTCTACAGTTTGAACTTGGTTTTGGTATATATATATCTCTGTGTGTGTGTGCGCGCGTGCGCGCATGTGTGTTACATTAGATTGTCCTTTGTTATCTTTAATGAGCTCTTACAATTAAAGAGATCGACTCTGCCTATCATATATACCATACATGGTTTTATTCGACCAAAAACAAGTTATGCATAAGAAATGAGTATTAAGCTGCGTAAAATATATACTATTGGGAAACGTGCAAGTTTTAAAAACAGTTTTGAGGAATTTTCATACATAGATCTTAATTCATCACATAAAGACAAGTTTTATGCAAAAATAAAATATGATGTATTATTCAATTAATAGATTGAATACTTACATCAAAGATTTTTAAATCTTTCATCTAAAGTGAATGTTCACACTTATTGTAGATCCCTTAACAAAATCCTTCCGAAAGTCTAACTTAAAATATACATGGACCCATATATAGAGAGACAATCACAAAGATAAGAAAAGGAAACAATAAATCCTTCTCAATCTCTAATTTACATATCTCAATTCTAATAGGACTCCAACATCAACTTGGGCTATGGGTAAGAATCCTTTGGGCTTGCTATTTTCTTGGCTACTATAAATTAATAATTGGTCTAGTCCATTAAACCATGGACCCAATTTAATTAATTCATAAATTAATTTTTACTCCACTAAAAGAAATTAATTGCACTTCAATTAAATAGTAAATAATGTCTAAGTCAAAGTTGCACTTTAACCCTTCTATGCATAATTATTTATCGGATTATAAAGCCATCAATCCAACAACATAATTAATATAATTATTTTGTTACCTATGCTTATTTCCAGCTTGATCACAATAAAAGTTTGTTCGACAAAAATAATAATTTACTAAATAAATATATAGAAAACATTTTGTCTAAGGCCTTCAAATTTAATTTGTGATCAACTATTGATAAGTGCTCAAATGTGACGCATTTTAACACCTAAACTAGGGTATTTTAGTCAATTCATCTATCTTACTTTCATGTCTTAAATATTAATTTGTGTTATTGCCTATTTCAAGTGAATAAAGTTCAAACAGGCTAATAAGAGTCATTTAGCCTAATTTTGGAGCTAAGTAGCAAAGTTGGAAAGAAGCCAATGAAATGGTCTTAGAGGAACTTCGATCGATCGAAGGAAATCCCGATCGATCGAAGATGTCTACAATCGATCGAAATGAGGCGGTGCCAGCTCAGCCAAATGGATAAACCCAAAGAAGATATTTTCGAGCCACGTCAGCTTCGATCGATTGAAGTTAAGTGTTTGATCGATCGAAGAACTTCAATCGATTAAAGTGTCTGCTGGCAATGTGCTGTCTAATTCCCGAGCGCGCCGAACTTCACCTAATTTGTATAGCTGCGAATTTCCTCCAATCACAAACTGTTTTTCTAACTTGGTGGTTACTCAAAAGAGGAATGTAATGAATTAATTAAACATCTATCAATCTATCTATCAAAAAATCTTGTAATATTCATAGATTAAATATTTTTACATAGTTTTCTCTCTAGAACTAGGGTTTTGGGAAGAAAACAAGGATGAAGATGATGATGCCAACCTCCAACCTAGCCCTTGAGGGTTCCATAACCACTACAATGAGTGGTTAAATCCTTCACTTGGGCCTACAGATAACCCCTAAGTTTGCTTCCTAGGCCTAGTCTTTTGTACATTTTTGGGAATTTTAGTTGTAATAAATGTTTTGATTTTAAATAAATATAGATCTTGTAATTTTTACTTGATTTGTATGGATTAATACTCTCAATTGATCATTTAGTTCTATCCATATGTATATGTATGCTAGAATGAATATTCATGTGCTTTTCTCTAGATTTAATGAAATTAATGCATGTCTATGTGTATTAATGTTGTTAATCTAGTGATGGTCAAAACATAGTGCTTAATTGAATATTCTTGTAATTTATTTGATGGTTCACACTTGTTTCTTGATGGATTATGCCACATCTTTAGTTTAATTAGTTTAATTTTCATGTCTCTATCCTAGTTGTAGTGTAATTGCTTTAATTTCTTAGATAGTTGGACAATCTATTCTTGTTTTTGATGTTCCATACTTATGAATGCAAAGAGTACATTCCTTTAGATTATTGTGTGTGTTATAATTGTGGTTTAATTGAATGGGTTATGGTCTCATTTGATAGGTTGTGCTATTCACTAAATTAACTAGACAGTCTATATTTATTTGCCATCTATGCTTAGTTTTCAATTAGTCGCACACACACATATATTTTACAACTTAAATGTCTATATTAATTTGCAATTGTTAGTGTTTAGTGAAGTGAAGCTTAGTGGTGAACTCTAAGCCCTAAGACCTCTCTCTCATTTATTTTCCCTCTAATTTCTAGATTGATAATTGTATTATTTTTAATTGAACCTTAGTTTAGTCAAATCAAACCCCTCTTTTGATTATTCGACCTACTACTCCATAATTGATTCCAAAGCACGATTCCTTTTCCTTGGGACGATCCCTACTCACTCTAGCTACTTTATTAGTTAGTAATGGTAATGACATTCTATAAATTCAAACTTGGCCACACTGCACACTCTTGTTGTTGTGTTGCTCACGACAAGCCCACACCAAGTTTTAGCGCCGTTACCGGGGATAGGCAGTGCCATATTTTGAAAACAATTAGGAATTAGTACTCTTTTGATCATGTCTTTATTTTATTTTATTTACTTATTGTGTTTGTTCTTGATTGGCTAGATGCATTGAGCCAGGAGAAGTGAAGCAAAAGGATTCTAGAGCAAAGAAGAAACAAGCTAAGCTAAGCTAAGCAAAATCATTAAAAGTTAAAAAAAAAAAAAAAAAAAAAAAAAAAAAAAAAAAAAAAAAAAAAAAAAAAATTGCAAGGCAAAGGAAGAAAAAAATTGAAAAATAATTTAAAGTTACTTAAGGACCCTTTGTGAGTTTTTCTAACTCTCTCTAGTTAAATCGTGAGCCTGCATGGAGACAAGTTTTTAATTTCTTAGATAGATCGTGAGCTCGCGTCGAAGTAATTTTATTTTTCTTGTATATTATTTAAAGCATGGGAGTATAAGAACAATGTATGTGGAGGATTGTTGTTGATTGCTTTGTGTTGCGAAGGAGAAGTGTTTGATTTTATTGTTTTTGTTGGTGTGTTGCTTGAAGTGTTGTGCGATCATTTTCCCATCATTCATTTTAGCCACCCCAATGGAAAATCTAGAGGGTAATCTTGGTTACTTAGACCCGAATTTCATGGAACATCCTCCTTTCGACCAATTTCCTCCCAGAGTTCAAGCTCCAATTCCTCCAATGATCCTTCGTGATCATTACAGTTTGCATGAATACCATGCACTGACTTGTATTATGCTTCAAATGTGCTCACTTTTTTATGGCTTAGATGATGAGGAACCATATAAACATCTTGATAAATTTCTTGAAATATGCTCCATTGTGAAGTAGATGAATGTTCTGGAAGAAGTTCTTAGGTTACTTCTCTTCCCTTTCACTCTTAAGGCCAAACATTGGTTCAACAATTTGGAGGCAAATTCAATAACTTCTTGGATACAAATGCAAAATAAATTTTTGAAATTTTTTACCCCGTGAGCTTGACTAATTCAATGAGAACCGCCATTATAGAATTTTCTCATGGGGAGGGAGAACTTTTACATAAGGCTTAGGAAAGATTGAATGACTTGCTAAAGAAATGCCCACAGCATGGCATTCCAAAATGGCAAGTGGTTCAATATTATTGAGCGCTGAAAAATGTACATTTAAACTCCTTAACCTTGGGTATTCTAGGACCTTATCGTATCTTATTTTCCCATTTAGTCTAATTTCATGTTATTTCCTGTAACGCCCCGAATTTTCTAAACAAAATTCTTGATTTATTCAATCAAAATACTTAAATACACACCCAGGATCTGAAATGAAATATCAAAATCTCTTTATAGATACGAAATCAATTCCTCAAATTAAATACAAAAAAAATCTCTAAAATAAAATAATTAATCCTCAACACCATCTGTTCCTCCTAACCCGCTACTATCAATCCAAGCTCCATCCTCGGTACCTGAAACTATAGGGGGTGAGATGGGGGTGGTCTCAATAGAAAAATCATAACAAGAATTTTAAAGGGGTTTCATGAAAATTAGCTTCACAAAATAATACATATGATTTTAAATAAAATACATAATGCAATTTTAACAAAAGCATTAACAAAATATTGAGATAAAAATCACCCCCAAACGATTCAAGGTATAAGAATTCATACTCTGTAAAATAAACAAATCAACTGTGCATTAAGCTCGGCCCTCTGTGCATGTCTGGCTTCTCTGTGCATTTCTCTAATTTATCTATATAACTTTCCTTCTCTGTATCTTCATTTAGTGAACAAACATACCCAATATATAGGCAATTGTGCCGACACCAGCATAACAAATATCATCTCAATTTTTGAACCAAAAAAAATCATATGGGTCCCGCCACCCATGCATTTCCTGCGCCGACCATTTTCTTATCTTCTGCTTTTTGAATTGCAATACACAGTAACACAGACAATACACAATCTCACACTCCAACAGTCCACGTGCACAAAGCAAAGATCAAAAGTATTTTGGCCAAGTAAAAAATCTAATGGGACCTACAAGTACATCACCATCATCAAAATCACATACCTTTATATATAATAAAGTGTAATTAACCCAATTCATTCTACGAGACCAACCCACGTGACACCAACCTAAGGAAAAGGCAAAAGCTAAAGGAAAAAGTGGACTAAGTCATCAAATGGGTCCCGCGGCATCATCACATTTCCAGTTTCATTTCTTTTTCCAATTTCGCTGGAAGCACTTTGCTTCCTTCCTCTATCATAAGACAACATAATAAATATATATATATATACCATATATATAATGTATCTACACCAAAATCAACCCAACAACTTTCTCAATTCTCTGGGCCATACCAAAATCACATTAAAATTTCATTTTCTTCTCTCTCTTTTTCGGCAGTCCACTCCTTTAACCATCTGATGCCAAAAATAAATATATATATATTTGTACCTTGTGACAAGAAATCAAGACCCATTAAATGAATTAAATGGGTAAATCATCAATCGGTAAGTCTTAAATTTTAAATAATCAATAACCCAATTACTAATTGGTAAATCTTCAAAAATAAAAAATTAAATAGTCAATCTTTGACAATTAAATCATGAAATAAATATAAATTCAACTCTAAAAAAATCCGGGTTGTCATATTTCCCTTTTCAGGCATTTATCCCCAAAATAAGTCAATAGCCAAATTAGAGCATAAAAGAAGCAATCTTAAACTGAATGTAAGAAATGAGCGAAAAGGAAGTAAAGTGGTGGAAAATAGCAAATTCCGATCGATCTGACCAATTTTCGATCGATCTCACAGTGATTGATCCTGCCTCACCAAGATGGATTGAACCCCTTGTCTTTATCCTCGAAATCTCCATCTTTGATTGATCCAACTTTTCTCAGATCGATCAAAATTCTTTGATCTTATCCCCACCTACCACTTTTCTCTTTTTCCCAAAATATCTCAAAAATATTTCAGATTTGTCAGTATTCCAAAAGGCGCCGCCAAGGTACGATCGATCTTATCAACATTTGATCGATTTCATCAACATTCGATTGATCTCATCAACTTTTGATCGATCGAACTCTCTCAAGTGCAAAAAAATAAATAAAAATGGAGACTAGCTCATTAAAAGATGGCTCGTGGTGCAATCATTGAAGGGACCCTAGTGCATAAGGTCTGACCATTGGGTGTGACACTTGAGCTATCTATATAAGGATTTTGAGCTATTTTACAAGGAGAGAAGCGTATACAATCTTGGCGACATATATACAAGTTAGAGAGAAAAATTGGAGGAAGCTAGAGATTAGAGACACACACACACGATTTGGGAGTTCTTCCATTCATCTAGGGTTTCCATCAAGAAGAAGATCATTTCCACCATGGAGATGGCCCTTGAGAGTTGGAGGACTACATCAATAAGTGGCTAAACATCTCCTTGGGGCTAGAGTTAGCC
>JAOTQH010278117.1:0-10341 GCA_025631255.1 Cornus kousa
ATTAAGCATATTTTTAATTATTTTAAAACCATATATATATATATATGGTTTTAAAATAATTAAAAATATGCTTAATTTAGAATAGTATCAAAATGAGTAATTTATACCCCTAATAATTTGTGAATTATATTAGTTTCCGGTGTGGCTGGGTTGGTGTAGGCAGTAGGTCGAGCCGGGCGTAAATAAAAATTCCCAATACATTCTGAATTGGTCCAACCATCTAATAAAAATTTACAATTGACCCGGAACACCGTCGGGTTGAGAGGGATTGGGCCGTTTTTTCCAGCCGCAAATGTCTCCGCCACAGCCACCATCACTGTCCTCTCTCTCTCTCTCTCATCGCAAGCCCCGCTCTCGTCTCAACCACACCTCCCACCATATATGCACACTCTCTCTCCTCTCTCTATGCAATTTGGAATTTTGGGATTTTCAGGGAGTATGTGGCCATTGCGAGTGCGTGGACTCGGATTATCTGCCTGTATGTGGAATTTTGAATTTTAGATGCCAGTATATATATATATATGCGTGTTTGTACGTGGACATTTATGAGTTTTCGAATTTTGGATTTTAGAATCAAAATCCAGAAGCACAAGCACAATTGGATCTTTAACACGCCTGCTGATGCTGATGTCGCGAAGAATTTGTACGCCTTCGCCATCTGATTTTGCTGCGGATGTGAGATTGACCTTCAACAATGCCATGGCCGACCAGCCCTTGGCTCGATTTGAGGACTTGTTTCGACCCATAAACGAGAAGTTTGATGATGGTGATCATAAAGAACAGATTGTTCCCCTGATGAATTACAGGGGAGTTCATGGAATCACACTCCAACACCAGAAAGAGCAAAGAAGCCTAAAGGTAAACCCAGTGCCTCAAATTTCGAAGTAACATGAGCGAATGCGGAACCCTTCTACACTAACATTCTTTGAATTTCCTCCAACACAATTCAGGTCAGCCAAAAATGTGTTTCCAAATAACCAAATTTTCACATCTATGCATTCAAACTTTCAAAAATTAAAGCTAATTCAGATATGTAATTATGTGAAGGAAAAAAAAATTGAAAAATTATCAGAGGAAATTTTTTTTGCTGTTGTATGTGAAATTTACTGTATTTGATGAAAAATATGTTGATCCCTGTGGTTAACAGCATAGGTGCACAGAGAGTTGAAATGCCTGCTATGTGGTTGTGGGTTTGGAGCGCGGTGGCTGTGTGTGGCAGGCGGTGGTGTGGTTGGGTGTGGCACACTGTGGTGGCGGTGAAGAAGATGATAGAGAGCGAAGGAATACTTAGGTAAAATTAATAATTTAATGGTCCATGGCTTGCATCATGCTAAAGTAGTGTTACATATACTGTAGAATTTACTATTATCTGTTAGCATTTTGATTATCATTATATTGATCTTGACCACTTTGATGTGGAGATGGATGAGGACAATAAGTACACAGGGACAGCATCATGGCAAGGGCAAGATCAGGAGGAAGCACATTTAACTGTGTCTAATTGGCAACGGTATCACTGGCTTCAACTAAAGTATTGTTGCATTTTCTTGTTCTTTAAATAGTTGAGACATTGCTAGTGGAACAAGAGTTGTCATTGACACTAAATGCTAATTAGTAGACTTTATAGTAGAAACTTGTTTATTTGAATGAAAGTCGTTTTGCTATATTCATGAATAAATCAGTATTTTTGTCGTGCTTATTGACTGCTAATAATTGTTCAACCGGATTAATCAACCTTAACTTGAAACATGACACTTGACAGTGCTATGAATTATAATGTGGGCATATGGCTACTTCCATTTCTTATTGTGAATAGTGAAGCACCCTTAGCTGTACCTAGACATTATTGAAGGAGCTGAAGCTGCATTAGAAGTGGTGGTGCAAGTTCTTAGTGTGGCAGTGGTGGTGATGATGAGAGAATAATTGGATTCAGTTTTATGAGGAAAAAATTTCGCAGTTTTGGTTTTTTGCTAAAAAAGTGTGGAAAAGCCTCGAGTATGGATTATGATACTGGTTTTACCCTAGGTAGAAAATTTTGCTGGTGATGGGAGGTTTTTGCTTGATATGTAGTTCAAAGACATCCTTTGTCTGCTGCATTGACCTCCTTCCAGTCCCGTGTCACTTTTTTAATGAAGTTTATAACAATCATCAATAAACAAAAAAGGAAAAGGAAAAGGAAAATGAAAATGAACAGTTGGAGCAATAGTCGTGATACCCCAAAACTGAACTTTTTCATATTTGGTTATATAAAGGAAATGATTTGAGAGGTTAAGCTGGAAATGCTTCCAGTTTGCTTCTTGTCATCGAGTCCATGTGGAGTTTCAAGCCATTAAGCAGTTTAGTGGCGGATTGATTTGAAGCTGAAAGGAAGGATTTATGTTTTCCCCAGATGAAAATCGAGGACTTGGTTTAAGAAGATAATCCAATGTACCTTTAACTCTTCTGCTTTCATTTGAGATTTAGGAAATGAGCTTCTGTAATAACACCTTCCCATGAGTTAAAAATGAGAGATAAAGAAACCATCTGCTGATTATCAATGTCGCATACTGGATCTTAGGAAGAGTTCATTTGGTGTTTAAGGATTCAAAGGTTCTCAAGTTCGCAAAACCTCCCAAACGAGCAAAATCCCCAACTAGTTTTTGGAACTCAGTTTTATAAACTTAAGCTTTAGGATAAGTTATGCTTTTAATACCATAAAGACAAACGAGGAAAAAAGATCATAATATATAATGCATGACAAAGTACAGAACAAGAACATAATATACGAACACTACTAATTATCCATGAGGACCATGAACCATATAGCTACAACATTACGAATCCACACACAGTTTCTTTCTGACCTTATTTCTTTAGGCGAGAACCATATCTGATATGGATAGATTAGCTATCATATCCTTACAAATCGAAAATATGCTTTTCTCCATGATTCTTTCATAAACAAAGTGCAGCAAACACCACAAAGCCCAACGATGAATCCCAATCCCATGCTAACATATAACCATAACATTTCCGAATCATTTTCATTGTAAATGCCTTCTGAACTTCCACGGGGAGCAGGTACAGTAGATTTATCATCATCACCTGGACACTTGGTTGGAAGAGGAAGGCCAAAGAGAATGAGTAAAGGGTTACCTTCATAAATAGATAAATCATTGAGTGTTTGGAGCTGATTTCCCGATGGAATTCTCCCTGTCAAATTGTTATGAGACAGGTTTAAGTGAGACAAGAAGGTCAAAGATGACAAGCTTTGTGGAATCCGTCCTGAAAGATTGTTGTTTGAAACATCCAAGGTCTCCAACAATCGCAAGTTTCCAATATTCTTTGGGATGTGTCCGTCGAGATGATTCATTGACAAATTTAAGGTGCCCAACGCAGTGAGACTTGTTATCTCTTCAGGGATTTCACCCACTAGGCTATTTCCTGAAAGATCAATGCTATTGACATATTCAAGAGTGCTGCAATATTCAAGTTTGCTTCCTTTTGCCACAATAGTTGTTTGTTCCCCGTAGTAGAACTGATGGATGAAAGATTCGCGTTTTATTCTGCTGCTATTACCATAAGCCAAAGAAGTCAGATTGTTCAAACAGTTTGGAATAACACCTGTAAGATTGTTGTGTGCAAGATCTAGGATGTGAACAGATGGAAGATTGCACCATTTTTGAGGGATGTTTCCGCTGAATGAGTTAGACCGCAAACGAATAATCCAAAAGAATTTTGCATTCTCTCCTATCCACAAGGGTAGGTTTCCCGATAATCTATTGTCTCCAAGATCAATGCTCATTAAGTTTGAGCAATTCTGCAAGGAAGGAGGAATTTCTCCTTCTAGACTATTATTACTCAACTTTAATATAATGAGAAAACTTAAAAAACCCATTGACCTTGGAATATTACCAGATAACCTATTGTTTGCCACATCCACGACCCACAAGGATTGAGATTCATTCCAACACTGAGGGAGCTCCCCGGATAATTGATTGGACCTAAGGGAAAGTACTTGTAAGCTCTTCATTGTACATATCGATGATGGAATCGTACCATTGAGACGGTTCTCCGACAAATGCAGATTTTCCAATTGCGGCATTAATTCATCAATATTTGATGGAATTGGCCCAGAAAATAAATTGCTTTGAAGAGAAAAGTGAGAGGCATTAGTAGACCAAAGTGGGAGAGGTCCCTCAAAATGATTATGGCTCAAGTTGATAAATCTTGTATTTGGAGATTCTAAGTGGTGCGGCAACGTCCCCTTGATTCCATTGTTAGAGAGGTCCAAATCGGTAAGTTGAGAAGCTATCGTGGAGAACCATTCCACAGTTATGATGTCTTCAATCCCAACATTTTTTAGGTACACACTGGTGAATTCACTTTGAACTTGAAGCCACATCGGAAATCTGGGGCCTACTCGGCAATTTTCCAAATAAAGTGACTTAAGTCTGAAAGGGGGTATCCATTCATAAGTCACATTGAAAATCAAGGGCTTGATTTTGCTTGTTCCTAGCATGACATGTTCTAGTCTTGTGAGATTCATCAACTGGACTTCTGTTATAACACCTTCCCAAGAATTATTACAGAGATCAAGATTGACAAGCTTTGAGAGTTGGCCAAAACTTTCTGGAATGGTTCCAGTCATGCTATTGAAAGAGAGGTCCATTTTTTGCAATGATGACAAACTTCCTATGGATGCTGGGATCGAACCACTGAAATTGTTTCCGGAAAGGTCTAAATTTTTTAACTCGGAGAGATTTCCCGAAAAGCTTGGTATTTGGCCTCCAAGATACTGATTACTAGACAAATCAAGGTTTTCTAGAGACATCGAGTTCACAAATTCACTGGGAATGGCACCACTGAAAGAATTGCTGCTGAGATCAAGTTTTGTAAGGCTTGTAAGGTTAAACAACCATTTGGGTATTGATGAGTTGAAGGAATTATGTGAAAAATCAAGGATTGAAAGCGAGGTGAAGTTCACAAATGGGAGCGAGAGTGGAAGACTCTGAAGATTACACCAAGGCAAGTGCAACTCCATGAGGTTAGGAAGCATATTGACTGCCTGCAGCCAATCTGCTCCAACGTCATTGAGTTTCACTTTTCCCATGTTAAGATACTTCAAAGATGAGAGAGTTGAGAGCCACTGCAAGCTTGCAGAGCTTAATTCCCCCATGTCCGAATTTATCAATGAATCCGCATAGCGGTCAAGATAATTCAGGCTCGACAGATTCCCAAGATGAGGTGGAATCTCTCCGGCAAATGATGCAGAAGAGAGATTGAGATACCTCAAGTTTTTGATCGTGCCAAAGAACTCGGGAATGGGAATTCCTTCAAAATAATTCAGGCTTAAATCCAAGTAATTCAAGTATTTCAATTCAAGCAAAGAAGAGTTTATCTCACCGCCCAAGCACGACCTTTCATAGGCCGTCGAGTCACCTTGTGCCATTGAAGCAACACCACCAATGCTGGATGGAAATGGGTTCCTGAGGTCGAGCTTGACGACATGTCCTGACATGTTGTTGCATCTGACGCCACTCCATTGGCAGCAATCTTCACCTGTCCAAGAAGAAAGTCTACCCGAAGGATCAGTGAGGCCTTGTTTGAACGTGAGAAGTGCTTTCCTCGCTGTGTCAATGCATGTAATGCTGGAAGCTTCATTGGCCAGACTGAGTTTGACAAACTCCACATATGGAGACACTAACAAGCACGCTAATATGAAGGAAATGATGAGATTTGAACATCTAAATTTGAAGGCTGCAGTGCTTTGCATACTGCTCATTCTAGGCATGCAATGATTACTTTGCCTTGAAAGGCTAGTTTGCAAAAAAGAGTGTATAGGTAACTATGAATAATTTGCCTCCAGAAGAATCTTTACTTATATGGGAATGAGGAATAGTTGGGTGAATAATGAACAGTTGTGTACTTAAGTCACACACAGGGAGCACGAGCACAAGAGCGTTAAAGGTTAAAGTTATTTGAGAGCGAGAGCTTTTGTATATTATATATTATATGTAGTTGACTATTTGTACTAAATATTAATTTTGTTACATTATTTTTTAATAATATATAATGGCAGAAAAATGGTAGCTTACCCTTTTTACTGGTTAGTATTAATGGTCAAGGTTTCGAGAACACGAAGGCGACGTTCACATGGCACCCTCAGAAAATGAATCCGCAAATTCTACAGAAAATTCTAAAAATGGAAATTGTTCACATGGCACCCTCAGAGAATGAATCCGCAAATTTGGGCTGCATCCGCGCCCAATCCGTCAAAACTCGTGCGGACTGCAAGTCCTGACTCCTGATCCAGGACTTGTGTATTACAAAATCACAAAATTGTAGAAAGTCTTGCACACTAACAATGGGGCCATCTTCTATCAATAATGTTATGTGGCTGTGATATACTGTATTGCTCCCTCTCCCTGTATGTGTGTGTATGTGTGTATATATTTATATAATATGCACTCATATATTATTAAGCCATATATTAATAATTTCTCTTTTTTTGTCAAATATGCCGACTACCTTGGGCTGCAAAATGCTTACTGATAAAGAGTTTTAAGTTCATGAAGAGTGCACTTGTTGGCACATCAATCTAGCTTAGAAGATATATATGTCTTAGGAGAGAAGCTTGAATAAAATTTGAGAATGCTTGAAACTTTCTTTAAATTTGTATATTAGTGCCACATATATTGATAACAACATTGTAAAAGAATGAAATTGAACAACTCAAAACATGCAATAATGATATATAAAAATGACACAAAGTCAACCATCCCTGTTTAGGATTGATAAAACTGAAATCAACCCAATATTCGGCTTCGTCTTGACTTGTAGTGGGATTCTAATAATTTTTATAATTGCAATTCACTCGAATTTCGCCTTCATCTTCACTTGAAAGGTCTTGAATGTTCCCAAGCTTCACCATGGACACCGCGAACTGGCTCTGGAAGATTGAGGGTTGGGAAGCCATTGCAGCGACTAAAGGCGAAGTCCTTGAATCGGAGTACAACATTTGATCAGTCGATAACAATCCCATCTTTTTCTGAAGATTCGTGTAGTACACATTGTCGAATTTCTTAGGGGTTGTCGCGTCAAGCTCAACGTATTCGGAAGCCCATCTGCATTTTCTTCTCAAGAAATTCAAATATTTAACATCAATGGAAGGATCTGGTTTGCCTGTACCATTGAAGTTATATAGCCTATATTGTAGTGAACCACATGTACTCCTTCCAATGGTATGTGATCCTGAAAATCATTTCATAAAAAGATTGGAGACTGAGAATTCATGTGACTGACTCAATTCATTTGGAATTAAAATAAAGATGATGATTAATTAGACTATTGTTGTCTTATATTGTTAATTAACTGCAGTACTATATATACGCGTATGGGAAAGACTTTGTTGAGTTGAGTTGTAGTTCACCTGAGAGGACAACCAGATCGAGTATATTCAATCCCTTAGATTGGAAAAACTCGATTAACTCAGTGATTTTCTCACGACCCATAGGCACCGTTTCGGCTTCCTTAGCAAGAGAAACACGTCCATCTCTCCTCCCGAAGGGCACCATCCAGAACGGACCTCCAACAGCAACAGTGGCATCTCTGGTTGCAGCGGTAAGAATATCGGCACAGGAGACCATCTTGGGGCACTTCCTCTCAAGCTCTTGTTTTATATCATCAATCACTTCAAACCCTCTCAATGACCTACTTACATTAGCCATCCTTTCACTCCCACCATGGTTCAAGAGAATAGAAGCATCACATCCCTACAATGCATGTTGAAATGTTAGTCACCATCTGTTCTGAAAGCTTAAACTGTTACAGAAAAGGTCATATAACTGAATGCGCATATAAAATGTTAGTCAACGTCTATTCTAGAATCTTAAACTGTTACAGAAGATGTCACGTGACTGAGTTACGTACGTGACTGAGAGGGTAATGTGTAGGATATTGCATTCTTACCCGGATAGCGCAGTCATGGAAATGCAACCTAATGAGACTGGCGGCAAGAGTGTAGTCCTTTTTGATCCATTCATTCACTTTCCTGCTGATAATGCGTTCGACATCTGGACAGCTCTGGTAATAGTGAGAGAGAGAAAGGATATTATCCAAAGGCGAGATTTTTGGCAGTTTAGGGTTTTTCAGAGGATCAGACATTTTTGGGAGGTCAAATGCATTTTTAGGAAGTTTATCTATCGCTGAGACTGAAAAAACCAAGTGAAGAGCAAAGAGGAAACAAATGAAGGTGGTGCAAGACTTCATTGTCTCTTCCACTTAGCCCAAAACAAAAAAGAAATGAATTGTATGTTTTGATTTGATCCGTGACGTGCGAACATGTAAGAATGTTGGTGATTTACATATATATATATATATATGAATGATTTGTTTATAGAAGAATTATATATATCAGCCATGACCAATTGAAATTGGAATTAAAATATAATAATAAGGTAGGTGATATGGATATGCAGGCATATTTTCAGTTCAAAGCATATAAAACCATAATTTCACGAGGTGTTGTTACCATGTATAAATTACTTGCATTTTGTCAACCATCTGATTCTGGCATTAGGGAAATTAATGTTAAGGGTATTTTTAATATTGTTGAAAAGGTGGTATTTTCACCCTTGCGAG
Organism: Cornus kousa; assembly: GCA_025631255.1. Classification (NCBI taxonomy): domain Eukaryota; kingdom Viridiplantae; phylum Streptophyta; class Magnoliopsida; order Cornales; family Cornaceae; genus Cornus; species Cornus kousa. The sequence goes on from JAOTQH010278117.1 coordinate 8,623, forward strand.
AGAAGATTTTTCTTGAAGTACCATGAATTTAAATATTTTAGTTTAAAAGTAGGTTCATAAAATAATATCAAAAGTTAAGTTTATGTCATTTGGAATTTTAATGATTAATTAAATGAAAACAAATTTTTTTCTTTCAAATATAACAGTGTGACAAATTGACCGAACAAATTCAAATTTATAATGTTGACGTAAGATTATCTTATGGTATGCTGACGTAAAGATTATGGTATATGGAATCGTTTTCAAAGTTTGAGGGAACGGTGTGATACCGAGAGTTAGTTCATATGCCCTTATACTTTTATGCCAATCTTTTTTTTCTTTTTCTTTATCTTTTTTTAATAATTAATAAATTAAGAAAATTCTACATGCGCACATATACTTTCCCGTGCACAATATGTAAAACTCAAGTGAGCTTGGTCCACCGTGAGCCGCACACCGAATACTTTTTCTAAACTAATTGGCCGCAACATAATTTAATTTAAAACACTTTGATTCAAAGATTTGAATTAATGATCTGGTCTCGATTGATGAGCATCAGAAAATCTGATCCACCCATGTTTGTTGGTTCGAGCTGGTTGATCAGATTTGATTCCTTCCTCGGTTCATTCATAAAAAGGCAACATTGCATCCAAAATAAGTACATATGTAGCTCATTCATACTAAATACCGAGATTGATCTTAGACTTTATGTAGAGAAGTACCCTTGGAATTGTATTGCGTTAGTGCCCTCTCTATCTTATCCCTCTTGTTTTTTTGTGGTTAAGGATCACATATATAGAATTGATCTATATAAATTGGAAGTCTAGTGTTTTTTTTTTCTTTTTTCTTTTTAATTTTTTTTGTCTCTATCTCAAGTCTAGTTTCACCAGCCAAAAAATGTTTTTCTTACAAGAATATTCTTTTGTTCTTAGTTAGCATGGTAAAAAGAGTGATTTATTTATTTTTGGTGTGGTGAGCTTAATTAATACTTACATATTATCCATGTGTTAGTCATCTTGCTATCAGACTAAGAAAGATACATATTATTGCACAAATAGTACCTGCAAGTATTTGGGATGCCACTATTCATCTGGCATCCACCATTATTCAAGTGGATGATGCACATGGGCCCTGCTACAGGGAAGTCTCACTTTGAAGAGATAACTTGATTGCCCTGCATATGGTTGTTTATTACACGTTGCAGGTATAATATAGACCGCCGTTTATTACACGTCGGGTATAATATACAGACAATATTGATGTGCCTGTTGCAATATGGAACAAGCACAATTAAATTTTTATCCACTTTGAAGTGGTGAGTGCACGGCCAACTTTATAAAATTGTTTGGTAGTCACTTATATGTCAATATATATATATATATATATATTTATTTTTAAAAAAAATGTCTTTGTTTGGGCCAATGATTGCGTAACTTTTCATAGACCTCTACACAGTTCGATTTTAAAATATATTATGATTCTTTAGATAAATGATATGAAAATTTAGTAGGGACAAAAAAAAAAAGAAGAAGAAGAAGACAAACTCTCTGCTATTCATTGATGAGATATTGAAGGTTCAACTTCTCATGGGACAAAGTAGAGCCCAAATTATTTTCCAAAAAAAAAAAAGTAGAGCCCAAATTATTTGTGCGGATAATTTTTTTTATTTATTTATTTTATAAAAACAAAAGAAAAGAATAAGAACCCAAAGCCCAGGATAGGTGGAATGGAGTGTGAGCC
>JAOTQH010278127.1:0-10341 GCA_025631255.1 Cornus kousa
CCCCGATAAGGTCCCATTGTGCCAGCCGATTGGATTGTCAGAGAAATTGAACTTGTTCTGTTGGGTTTGCATTAATCTTGAAGGTTAGGGCAATGTTTCACATAATTATTTTTTTGGTTTTGACTTTGTAAGATGTGATTAATCAATGAATCGATTATCACAAGAATGAAATGACTCGAATTTTTTTGAATTCGGTCAAATTAGTTCTGTACAGTACCAAAAAGGTACCGTTTTAATGCACTGAACGGCACGCCTGAAACAAAAAGTTATTACAGAGGCGCCAGACGATGAGAACAAGAACCCGATAAAATATATATATATATATATATATATATATATAAATAACCCGGCCAATATTAGATAAAATAATGAGACACACATGACCCTATTATTTGGACACATTCAAATGGATGAATCTCATCATGACACATGCCAGCTGCATCAATGACCTATATATAGTTGTTAGTGTCATATGTATGGTTCCACCTTATACTTAATAATATTAATTTCTTTCATCTTTAATTAGTATGCCAATCTATATTTTATTTATAAACCATGTTTGGCTTACAATATAACATACACTAGAAAATAAACTAGCTTGGTCAACTGCTTCCAATAACCTACTACAGTGGAGAGACATGTATGATCATCATCCACCACTTAATTTACCCTTGTTACACCACAGCAAAGAGATCTAGCTAGAGAGAGAGATCTAGAGAGAGAAAGAGATGAAGACATCCTTCATAGTCATTTCCTTCTTCTTTCTCATCCTCGGTTTATTAATACCTGTGAATTCACAAACAGATTCATGCAGTTCTAGTCTCAACCTCAATGGTCAACTTCCGTTTGACACAACCACTTTCCATTGCAACCCAGTATGGGATGCTCAAGGTTTCATCCTCAGAGTAAGTCATCCATTCATATATATCTATATCTATATCTATATCTATATATATATATATATATATATATGTTTGTTACTAGTGTAGTTTAGTGGTAACAATTTTTTTTTTCCCCAGTATTCACAAGACGTAGAATCAAATGTATGGAGCTTTGTTCTCTCAGCACCCAACCCAGATACTTACATAGCAATTGGGTTTTCGTCGGATGGGAAGATGGTGGGGTCGAGCTCCATCGTGGGGTGGGCAATGACCGATGGTACGTCGACGATGAAAAGGTATTATCTAGGGGGACAATCACCAGAAAAAGTGGTGGTTGATCAAGGAAACCTACCTTTAACCAATTTATCGACAATCGTAGCCGTTCCGCGTCGTATCTATATGGCGTTTCAGTTGAATACGAACCAGCCGCAGTCTAAGCTCATATATGCCGTCGGACAGGCCGGTCGGTATCCCGGTGCCGGCCCCGACTACGTCTTGTTTCAACACAATGACGTGGTCTCCACCAGTTTCAATTTTGTGACAGGTAAGTGCGATACTCTCAAATGTACAAATTAAGATACCCACCAAATCTTGTTGTACAATACAATGCATCATTGATTGTGATTTTAGCAATTTTAGCAGTTGAGGCAAGTAATCATCATATATGATGCGCACTATCACTAACGATTGACCCGTGATGGTGGGGTCTAGATGGGTTTGTGTGTTGTGTTTCTCTCATAGTTGATTAATTTGTTGTTTACGGTTTACCTGCTATTATTTTTTTATATATAAGAAACAAACACACACATATATATATTTTCTAATTGATAAAATTCATACAATTATTTTTCTTAAAATAACTCGAATTCTCATCATTTTTCTTAGAAGGTTGATGAGATATTTTTTGAATTGCAGCCTTTGACATTTGCTGACTAATTCAATGTGCACTACCATGAAAATTGAAAAATTAGACTTCGATATTAAGTGTTTGGTGGAGATATATTTGTATGAAATTAAATTGAAAAGGTTGCTCATTTATTTTCAAATAATAAAAGGAAATAAAAATAAAAGCAAAAAAAAAAATTTATTATTATCTATTCGAATTCTGAAATTAATAATAAAATTATTATAATCTGATAATTATTTTATTTAACATTTTAATCCATCTTTGAATTGTGTTCTCCATGATTGGGTTTTGGGATGACTTCTTGTAAGAGGAGTTTGATTAGATAATTAATATAGATTGATGATTAAGTATTTGAATCTTCATTTGTTGTATTGTCATTCTCATATATATATGTGTGTGTGTGTGTGTGTGTCTTTCTTTTTGGGCGTTACTGAACTCTTGGTAGCGAGTTCGGTACTCGGTAGTGCTCATAATGCCTATTATAATAATTATTTTAAAGTGACATCCATGACATACTTTGTAAAAAAAAAAAATTGCTTATCATCTCAATTGGGCCAGACGTGTGACAATATAAGAAACTTGATTCTTCTTTATGCCTATATTATATTTCCACTATGATAAAGTATGATTGAAATGCCTCAATATTATAGTTCTTTGTAACAAATATTTCTTGCAACTTTTTTTTCTTTTTTCTTTTTTCTTTTTTTTTTTTTCTTTTGTAACAGGTCAAACTAAAACAGTAAGTCCATATAAAAGTCTGAGGAGAAGCCATGGAGTGCTGAACATGTTGGGATGGGGTGTTTTAATGCCCATTGGTGTGATGGTTGCTCGATACCTGAAGCAAATGGATCCAATCTGGTTTTATTCTCACATTTGCATTCAATTATTTGGTTTTATGTTTGGAGTAGCAGGTATCATTTGTGGTTTTGTTTTAGAAGATAAGCTTGCTGCAAATGTTAAAAAGCACAAAGGCCTTGGTGTCTTCATTCTCACACTTGGGTGCCTCCAGGTTTGTCCATTTTCATATTCTTCAAAATTCTCTTTTAATCATTTTTTCATCAGAGAAATAATATGCTATAAGAACACAAGTGCACCTTGATTAGTCCACGAAAAATTATTAGATGGTTTTGTATTATTGACACTTGATGGTCTAGTCCAATCTAAACCGTCGGTAGCCTCATATAGTTGTGGGGTTCACCATAACCAGAGGCGGAGCCAGTGTATGCCTGGAGGGCACATGCCCCCTCTAGCATGTGCCTCCTCTAGCCTGGTCCCGCTTATTATAATATATACACTAAATTTATATATTTTTCTATGAAAAAATTTATATAATGTCCCCCCTAAAATTTTTATTTTTTAAAATTATCTCTTAAATTTTGTATTTCTTCTCTTTTTTACTATTTAAATTTGTTTAATTTCCTTTTAAAAAAAAAAATCAAATTTTCCTTTTTAAATCAAACTCCAATTTTTTTTTCCTTTCAAAATTCTCTCATTTTTCTTTTCTTTTTTATTATTATTATTTTTTTAACTATTTATCTTTTTTGTCTATTGATTTATAAAATCTATATTTATTGTCGTGATTATCCAATTTTTTTTTTTTATTTTTTTTTTACACTGTGCGCCTCTTGAATTTAAATTCCGGCTTTATCCTGATCATAACTGATTGTCGGGTGTCCTCAAATTTATACTTTGGAACTCATTATAATTTTGATTATCAAAATTTATCAAACAGGCAACTTGAACCAGAAATAAAGGATTATACGGACCCAAGACGGATATGATCATATATATATATATATATTATCATAATAAGTATATTTGTCTTAATTAATAGATTCATCTAACTTTTTATTTTTGATAGGTTTTGGCATTTTTGGCTCGGCCGGACAAGGGGTCAAAATACAGGAAATACTGGAATTGGTACCATTACAGTGTTGGGAGAGTGTTGATATTTTTTGCAGCTATAAATATATTTTATGGAATTCATTTGGGTAGTGCCGGAAGTGGATGGAATGCTGGTTATGGGATTGTTCTAGCTGGCTTGTTCTTAGTCGCTGTTGTTTTAGAGTTGAGAATGCGTATGAGAAATTAACTTCTTTTGTTTGTTATGTAGCTTCATTAATTTGTTCCATTTACATTGTTTGTAGCATTTTTTTTTTTAAAATAAAATTTACTCCCTTGCTCTGCCACATATGTTATCTATATATTTTTGCAGGCAATTTTGTTGTTAATGGCTACTAATTCTCTCTCTCTGTACTAATAATAATATTTTGTATCGCCAACTCATTGGGTGTGTATTTATTTATTTTCTTAATAGTAATAAGGATAACTCTGTTATTTTGAAATTATATCATGGAGGTGATGATTACTGCTGAAATTTATTTATTTTTTATTTTTTTGTATAAAGTGTAGTTTAGCTTAAAGGATAACTCTGTTATATGCACTCTTATATTTAATTAATTGAAGGGCTTAAATATTGAAGGTCATGATTTAAGCTAAACTACACTTTATTATTAAAAAATCCGATTTTTTAATAAGGTGATTGATCATATTAAAAAATTTCGTTGTTTTGGTCATTCGAAAATTTATAGTCGACACAACAAAAGTGGCATTCACCTCAACAGTATGCATATATCATCTCATACATGACACGTGACGTAGTACGAAAAAAACTAGGGTAAATTACACAGAGACCTCCTGAGGTTTGGCCAAATATCAGTCTAAAACACTTTTTGAAAATAACTATCACTCACATTACAAACGTTTGCTCCGTTTTTCACTCACACCCCAAAAGTTAGTTAACAGGTGTGTCAGACCACTTTTACATGTAAAAAGACATTCTTACCCTTTGACTTTGGTTTGACCCATTAAATTGTTTGTTTAATAATTCAAATGACATTTTTACCCCTATTTGACTTTAGTTTGACTAAATGATTTGAACCGGTTGATCTTATCTTGAGAAATGATTCCCATTGTTTCTTCTTCTTTGCACAATTTCCACACAAATGCAATGATCAAAATTACTACTTAATTTCTGGTTTGAACTTTCCTTTAGCTCTTTATTTTCGCACCTTTTGTGTTAGTTCAGGAGAAGAGGAGAGAGAAGACGAAAGGGCTTATTAGGGAGAGAGAGAGAAATGGACGCCAACCAAGAGATTCCAATTTAATTAGGAGAGAGAGTACAAGAGTCATGAAAGGCAGTCATTCTCTCTGATTCAAGAAAGCTTTTCAACAAGGCAGTGAGGGACGCTGAAGAGAAAGGGTAATAATGAAAATAAAATTATAAAATACAGAATTTGAACTTATGAAAATATTTTTCAAAATAGAACTTTTTTTATCTTTGAAAAATTTGTTGGTCTAGAGATCCTAAAGAGTAGACTTATTAGGAATTTTCCCTTATTTATACTAACCGCGACAAATAAAGAATTACAAAATGATAATTATAAAATAAAAATAGGACTTTTTAGAAATTTTTTCTTATTTATACTAACCGCGATAAATAAGGAATTACAAAATTGTAATTAGAAAATATAAAAGTAAGAATTATTAGGAATTTTTCCTTATTTATACTATAAATAAGAAATTACAAAATGATAATTATAAAATAAAAAAATGATAAATAAAAAAATCAGTGATTGAATTTATTTTTAAAAAAATTTATTTACCACTTTTTTTTAATTTTGTATTTACAAATTATTTGTTGTGACCATATCAGCTACACAACTCTTCTTGTATTAAAAAAATACAAAACAACAACAATTGAATGAAAGCACAAGGATCGCTGACATGGCACGAAATTTGACATCCCGCCTAAACCCGGGGTTCTTTTCGTCCGCAACTGAATTTCAATCTCCCAAATAATTATTGTCACCGCCTTTCAAAGCCCAATCCCCTCTCTTTCTCTCACTCTCACACACAAACCCTAACCCTAACCCTAACCCTAACCCTAACCCTAATACGTTCATTGAAGCGGTAGGAATTCATCCGTCCTTTTAGCTGAGTTTCGCACACTTCGATCAATTCACACAGTATCAGTTACTAATTCGACACTGTAGTTGCAGGAATCGCCATGAAAGGCCGTAAATCCAAGTCAGAGTCGAAGGAATCAGACACCAAGTAAGCCTAATTTTTCTAATCGTTTTGATGAGTCCTTTTTTTTTTTAATCAAAGAAAAAAAAAAACCCTTAAAATCATAGCGGTGCAGATCCGAGATCAATCTTGTTGTCTCATGTTCTTCGTATCTCTGTATCTATATATAATCATGTATGTGAATCTATATGTATATGTATATGTTCTCTAATACCCGTTTCTGTTTATTGTGATAGGCTTTCTGTGAAGACAGCCCCTGCCAAATCATCCAAGAGAAAGGCGGCGGTGGACCCTAACAAACCAAAGAGGCCTGCCAGTGCTTTCTTTGTTTTCTTGTACAAATCTAATCTATGTTTTATTTATCTTTCTCTTTAATACAGTATATATATTTGCAGCCATTTCTTAATTTTGTGGAAAAAAGATTTCTATCAATTTATATTTATATTTTGTTAATTATTTATATTTTCGTCTTCTGCCATTAAAGGGAAGACTTCAGAAAGCAGTTCAAGGAAAAGAATCCTAACAACAAATTAGTGTCTGTTGTAAGTAATTTCATATATATATATATATATATATATATGTACTATGTTTTTATTTCTCTTAGCTGATTTTTTTATACTTATTTTTTTATTAATTTTTTGAAAAAAAGGTAGGCAAAGCTGCTGGATCCAAATGGAAGGCAATGTCTGATGCTGTAAGTAATGAACAATAGAGTAATTCTATAATTGTTATTATTATTATTATATATATGCCCTTTTCATATGCTTATAAAGTATACCAACTGTCAATCAATCAATTATTGGGATGATATTAACAAAATTTAGGAGAAAGCACCATATGTTTCAAAGTCAGAACAGCGGAAGAAGGATTACGAAAAGAACATGGACGCCTATAACAAGAAATTGGTAATTATTAATTGTTTTGCATTGTTGAGTGTTATTATTTTTGTTTCACTACCAAGTTGTGGTGGTTATGATGGTGTTTGATCTGTATACCCTTTTAAATAAAATTAGGCTCAAGGTACAAATGCATCTGAGGATGAGGTGGAGTCTGACAAGTCCAGGTCTGTAGCCAATGATGAGGAGGATGAAGGATCGGACGGCAGTGGAGAGGTTTGTCAGTATCTTTTGTTATATTATGATTCCCCCCCGGGGTGTAAATTTATTTCGTTGAAAATTATGTTTCTGTTTTTGCAGGTGGAAGATAGCGAGTAGAATTCAGTATGATTGGTGGCACTTTTGGTGTTTGATAGCTTCTATGTTATGTTAACCCCTTGCTCGCATTTTGATATATTCCGGTGACAAGTATATTGCCCCTGCCCTTTCATTTTGTTTTGCCCACCAATTTAATGGATAGTTGACAGAACTTATGACTTTTGTAGAGCAATTTAACATTTTATTTGGTTTAGTTTACAAAAAGGTGTTTCTGCTTTAGCTTCTTGGAATTTCTATTTCCTTTTGAATGAAGTTTTTAAATTTAGGGGAAAAAAAGGGTTCTTACGTGTTTCTAGTATTCCTTGTGTTTCTAGTATTCCTTAAAAGGCCTTTTGCAATGGTTTTGAGTTGTGCAAGTAGTTAATGATTGCCAATTGAAACTTGCAATTAGTAGAAATTCACATAGGAAAATAATTGCTTCAATTTAATATTCATTTTTTGACCGTCTTTACATTCACAAAGATTGAGATTGATGGTAGCGATTATGACTGGTCTACCATTACTCTTTTAGTATAATGTTTGTGTAAGATTCTTTTGCAGTTATTACTAGTCTTTTGCTGCTAGGTGAGCAATGAAAATTAAGGCTAGGTGGTGCACTGCAAATGTTTGTTTAGGATGCAATACCATATTGGATACACTTTTATGCTTTGTTATGGTTTAATTATCAAAAGGATTTGATAACTTTTTCAGTAGTTTTAAGGTTTGGATGCGTCAGTTGGATTAGAATATAAGGATTATAATGTAATTTAAATTGATTTTTTATTTTTTTATTTTATTATATTTATTTTCAAATACATTTTTGTAAGCAACTTTTGAATATGAAAAGTTGATCAGTTCAATTGGGACATAGGTATTTCAAATAAGGATGAATTGGTAGAGATAAGTTGTGCCAAGGAGATTTTGAACCCCTTTTGATTTCGTTTAGGGGTTTGACGAGTGTTGACAGACAAAAAAGAGCTTAGAACTTGCGTAGTGGTTCTAATTTTGCCTCACCGGTTTTAGGTATTTTGGTTGAATAATTTTTTTGATATGATATTTGTTGTGTTAGGAGTTTGTTGGATTTGATGGAATTGGATTGTCGCTGAATTATAGGTAGTTGGGTTGAATTTTTTTGATATGTTATTTGTTATCTGTTTATTTTAAAATGATTTGTTTCACTAAGGGGTTTGTTGGATTTGATGGAATTGCATGGATAAGGCGTTTGTGCTTTTAGCTTCTTGCTGTTTCTATTTCCTTTCAATGTTCTTACATTCTGGAAAAAAGTACAGAAGTTATATGTATTTTTAGCATTCCTTAAAAAGTTCTTGTTTTTTAGGAGAAAAACGCCGTCACTGCGCTCATTGCACCACACAACGGGCACTCAAAGAAATTTTTCTCCTTTTTTAGACCGAAGAAAGAAAGAAAACAATGTCTCAAATGCTATTCTAGAAAATGCTACCAAGATATGATTAGAATAGGTTCAACAATATACATCCTTACCAAATTACCAAATTGAAATTGAACCTGAATATTCAATTTCCTTTTGATGTTTGAGATGACAATATATATAACTTTCTCACTAATATGTTACACGAACACCTTGGTATCTGAGAATTTCCCCAATAAGCTCCCCTTTACCAGAACCTACATACCTTCCACATATTTCACCTTCTCTGATGAACAGAAATGTTGGCACCTCAACCACCTTCATGTCCTTCAAGAACTGCATACAGCTATCGTTTTCGTCTCCGTTCATCCGCGCAAAAACCACCGTATCGGTCATCTGCCTCGATAGCTTAATCACCGTCGGATAAACCTTCACGCATGGTCCACAGTGCTTCAACCCTACATCAAGGACAATCAACTTATTATCAGCCTTGTGACCTTCAATCAACCTCTCCACGTCTTCCCTACTGTGCAGCTGCACCACACCAGAATGGTTGTCACCGTAGTATAGCACATCCCCAACCAGCTCGTCCGGGCCTATCCCCTCCTCTTCATGGATTTTTTCCATGCTTTTGTAGAAGCTGAAATGGGGGACTTTTTCGATACTCTCTCTCCGGCAAAGTTCTCTGGTCTTGTCGGATTCATCACCCATCACGAGCAAGAATTCAACGTCGCTGCAGGTCCGGCTCAGGTCCACCATGAAAGGGTAGATTTTACTGCTATGGAAGCTGTGGCTGGCGGCGTACTCTACCACCACAAGCTTGTTCTTGGCCATGCGAAGGGCCTCGTCGAATTCCTCTATGCTATGAACTTGCTGGACTCTTTCATCACGATCTGTTTTTTTGGTTTTTGATGCTGCTGTGGCCTTTACAATGAAGTGGTCACGGCCTTTGTCAAGTTTTGTTACTAAAGGTTTGTGTCTGGTCAAGAATGAAAAGAACGAAAAATGGGAGTAAATCGGATTGATTTTAGGGATTGAAAGCGGAGATGAAGGTGGTTTAGCCAAGAAGTTTGTGATTGAAGCCATGGGAAGAGAGAGAGAGAGAGAGAGAGAGAGAGAGAGTGTGTGTGTTGCAGAGGGGGTGTGCAATGAAAAAAATGAAGTCTTGTGATTATCAAAAACCATATCCACTCGTTATGTATGTGGTTCATATATATGCACGTACTTCGGCTAGATTTTTATTTCCATTTCTTTCTCCACCACTATGTAATATTCTTCTATAGTTGGTGTTGATGGCCCAGCCCAGGTGTTTGTGTTGGTCTTGAAGTCAGCTTGGGCTTCACGAAAGCAGAATTTTTGGCTGGGCTTACTCCTGAATCCTAGAAGGGTTATAAATAAAAGGGAAAACTACATTTATATTGAGTTAGTAATTCAAAATAACAAAATGGTTTATATTTGAAGTTTGTTATTTTATTTTGATTGAATTAAGTAAAATAATTACATATATATTTATTCTTATGGAGAGTGTATGTCTATATATATATAAGGGCAAGGGGGTTACAATTAATTAATTACTACTAGTTGAAAAAAGGGAGATTGGCAGAGGGAACATGTATGGTGTAAAATCTATACTTGCCTCCCCCCCCAAAAAAAATAATAATAAAAATAAAAATAAAAATTCTTTCTTTAATTAGCATTTAACAAAATATAATTTATATATAATTTAAAGGAAAATAATTTAATTGACTATAGAACCCCTATAAAAACAATTTAGTTATCTTTAAAATTTCAATTCAAACACTTGACTATCTTAAAATCCTTCACGATTCTTTCCATAACCTTACTATTCTAAAATTTCTTCATTTTTTTTTCTTTTTATTTATT
>JAOTQH010278138.1:0-10340 GCA_025631255.1 Cornus kousa
CTTTCTTGGTGCACGCCAGGTGCTTGCTGAAATTCCCCATCCAAGTCCACCTCTCCAAATGTCTCGTGCTAGACCTTCTCGCCATCCTAGACCCTCTGTGGATGCCTCTGTTGTTAATCGTGAGCAACCATGTGATCCTTGGTCGACAGATAGCTTAACTATGAGCTTTTCTTTCCTCTCACGGGTGCCTTTGACACTCTTTCCACTACTTCATGGGCTACCGCAGAGTTGACTAACAGATGCCTGCAACACATTTGCGAGCCCCTTGCAAAGGTAGCATATCCCCATGTAGTGCACCTTTTCTACCAGAATCTCCAGTGTCCTGAAGAGCCGCCCATCTCTCTCACCACATCCATTGATGGCGTCCCTTATGCTTTCACTATGACTGACATCATTCAGGTCTTTGGTTGCCCCATTAAGTGTCCCAATAACCTTTTGGACCGCACGGGCCACCTTTTGTATGAGCAAGTTGATGACTTGACTGTCGAACAGGTTGTGGCCGCCATTTGCAATGTCGATGATCCTCATAGGCCCCAGAGCTTTACCCATAAATCTACTCTTCCGAAACGCGTGTGGTTCATTGACACTATTTTCAAGCACAATATTTTCCCTTTGGCGCATAGCTCCGAGCGCCGAGGCCTGCTTTTGCAAGCCTTGTATGCCGTGGACCAAGGCAAATGGTTCTCTATTCTGGAGCTCATTTGGAATACCTTTATGAAGTTCTGGGATGAGTGTATTAATGCGCTTCATCAGCGAGTTAAAAATTATGAATTGCCATTGCCATTTTTCATCACTAAGCTCCTAAAGCACAAAGGCTTCATTGTTACTCCCCATGAGCCAAAAGGAAAAAAGATTTAGACTTTTACCGAGCGCCAGTGGATCAATGTTGTTAGCCATTCTAGGCATCCTCCCCCCGCTGCTCCTCCGTCCCCACGATCTCTATCTCATCCTCTCTCCGAGGAAGATCCCATGGCAGAGGATGCTAAATGGGAGGAGCCCCCCGTTGATCCTCTGTAGGACCAGGCCTTCATCCAGGCTAGCCTTGTCAGTATTCATGAGCGGATGGATCATTTTGAGAATTCTTTGGCAGGCTACACTCGAACCGTGCGTGAGGACTACTACCGTGCAGAAGAAGACCGTCGTTTTGCTGCTGATGACCGCCGTGTTACGGCGGAAGATCGTCGCTTGGCTCAGGAGGAACGGCGTGAGACTCAATCTTTCCTCAATGCCATCCTCACCCGTTTCCCCCTGGCCCGTAGCTTGATTCTTGTGTTGGACTTTGATCTTTTGCTTCGCTTGTTTATATTTCTATTTTCTATTTTTGTTTTACTTTTGGACTTTAGGAATTTGATATGTGTGAGTTACTCTAGTTAGACATGATAGACTTTCAGTTCTTTTTGTAATCGTGTTTGTGACGACCCTGGATTTTTTAACCCAGTGTGTCCTGTGATGACCCGAACTGGATCCAGAATGCGGAAGCAAAAGACAAAACAAGGGTCTTAAGAGACACAACACATCCCTAAGACACCAATGTGACACTCAATGAGGTCACAGAAACCGAAGGAAACAAATGCGGAAGCGATGTTTCAAAAATGAACAAAAATGAACTTAGGGGAAAAAACGTCTTTTTTAGCCAAAAAGTGGGTGCTACCGAGCACACCATTGGAAAGACAATGAAAAATTAATGAACTTAGACTCAAAAATCACTTGATTTGGAGTCCGGATGAAGGAGATATAGCTAACAGAAGAAGAAGGGGAAAAACAGTCAAAAAGTGCAAACCCTAGGTCATCTAACCGGTTACCAAGCCTAAAGCTGAGGGAGGATTGGGTAGTAGGGAAAACATAAAGAAACTTCATCTCTTAAGGTGGGACATGATGTGCAGACCTAAAGCTGAGGGAGGATTGGGTATTAGAAAGTTGAAGGATTTGTAGGTGGCTTCTGACTGTGTATTGGCTTGGGATTTCTTACTTAGTAAAGACAGGCTCTGGGTCCCTTGGTTTTAACATAGGTATACAGTAAGTTCTACTTATTGGAATGCATTTTCTAAGATCTCTCATTCAATATTATGGAAAAACTTATTAATATTAGGGATACAATGCTGAATTCAATTCACTTTTCAATTGGTTCTGGGCAGTTGTTCAAAGTATTAATAGATCCTTGGTGTAAGGGTGAGACTTTATTGCAGAAATTTGGGCATAGAAAGGTCAGAAGGCTGGGGTTCTCTTGGTCTTCTCCTTTGTCTAGTCGTATGATTGATAGAGGATGGAATTTTGAGATCTTGCAAGAAGATATCTTCAGACCTATTAGAGATTATTTGTGTACATTTCCTATTCATGCTAGATCAGATGGGTTACTTTGGGATGAAGGTACCTTTACTTTTAAAAATGCTTGGCAGGGTTGTAAGGATATAAATCCAGAGGTTAATTGGTCCAAATATTGTTAGGAAAAAGATAGGCCACGTTGGTCAGTTCATGGAGTCTTTTTATTTCAAGACAGACTTCCTACAATGTTTAATCTGCAGAGAAGGAAAATGTAGCTGGCTCTTAGATGCTCTAACAACCTCCAAGAGATTGACACCAGAAATCATGTGTTTGTTCAATACCCTTTTGCAAGGAATTTCTGGAAATGGTTGGAAGATACACTTGAATGGAGGATTGACTTAAGTTCAATTCATACAGTTGATGATTTGCTGATATGGTTTTCACAACAGAGCAGTAAAATGCTTCAAACATTACTTGTTACTAGTTTTTTGAGTATTTGGCAAGAAAGAAATCATAGGCTTCATAGTCATAGTTCTAGATCCACCTCTAAGGTGGCTAGACAAATATTGCTAGAAGTTCAAGATGTTTATAATGTCTCTTAGACATTATTTAGATTGTAATTTTTTGCATTATTTTTCATTTACTGAAATTGGTTCTTATTTAAGATCTGATCATTTTCAGTAAAATTCTGAGGGTATGCCCTCTGTGTGCCTGTATATATATATATATGTTTTCTTTTTTATACAAAACCCAATCTAAACATACATACTAGCAACTATCAAACATTCCTTGATATCATAAATAAGCATACAAACTGTATTGATCACATAACCCCCCCTAAACTTAGTTCCAATAATAGAAATCATTCGCCTATATATATTTTTATTTTTAGAATTTTCTATTTTATTATTATTTTTTATATAACCACAATTTGGCAATGACATTATACAACATTATGCATATAACTGGTTATATCCACAAACACCCCAAACTTAAACAATACATTATCCTTAATGTATGAAGACAAATATAAAAACTAAGCATACAAAAAGAGTAAAAGGAAGCAACACTTCTGAGTGCTAACGTATGCAAGCTATGCATCTAATCCCGTAGGAGATGCCAAGTGTCCTCCCCCAAACTTGTATCTGATAATCTGTTATCATAAACTGGTTAACAAGCATAAAGCATAGATGTATATATAGATGAAAATCTGGAAAACAAGTCATGCTTTATTATAATTGGGAAGGAAATCAAAATCTGTGCACATAAAAAGTGCACCCATAATCGTTATGCCAAACATGGCCCAAAACATAAAAATATCTAAACAACATAAAACAGAATCAATAACCTTGAATTTTTCAATTGTCTAACGCTCTTTTTCCACTCCTTGAGTGTATACTTTCCCTTACTTTTTGAGCGTTCCTCCCTATGATGAATGGGGAAACCTTTGTCCTTGATCATTTTGGAGATTAGGTATGGAAATGGAAAAGACCAAGTCAAGGACTTATTAGTGTGCTTGACGATTAAATCTATGTAGACATTCATCATCTGGTCCCAAAATAGAACAGGAATTGAGAACCAAGAACCGGTATGGGCTGAATAAAAAGCTTTCAGAAATTTGCCCCTTCTCTTGACATGATGGCCAATTGCGAAGACATTCTTAGCTACGACGGTCTCAATAAACCAGATTCTCCATGGCAAGTAAGACTTGCTAGTAGAGTTGTTCCTGTGGTTCGTGTACTTGTTATGACATATTTTCCTAACAATGTCTTCTTGATCGGCAAGCTCTAGAAAAGCGCCAAAGATAGGCTCGCCATTTGCATCAACTGGGGAGTTAATGGGGCATCCACTAGCTAGAGCAACATCCTCCAATGTGAAGGTGATGGTGGCTTCATCAATAGTAGTGGATAACATGGTTAGTGTCTCACAATTGTAGGAAACATTTTGATATAACTAACGAACCAACCGAAGATATGACACATGGTAACAAGGTTTGCAGAGTGACGAGAGACCATAGTCATTTAGGTTTTGAACCGCCCATGCCATTTGGGGATGTCTTTTAAAGTCATTTTGGACTTCGAATTTGGTCTCATATTCGATGGGTCCTTCATTCCAGTTGGGAACGAAAGCTTCCTTAGATGATTTAGCATGCTTTGCTCCAACCTTTGGTGCTATTTGAGCTTAAAAAATTGATTAGGGAATTTTTACAAATAGGTGCTAGGCAACACCAAGCTACCTAGAGCAAAAGTATGTCATTAAGCATAAGAAACCCCAAAACTTGGCATAGAATTGAATTATAACCTAGCCCCAACACAACCTAACCATCCAACATATGAAATCCCTTCCTCCTCATACAATAATCAAGTATTAAAAGAATTGAAAGAGAGGATAAGAAGATTTACCTCAATGAAGGAGATGAAGTTTTTGGACCTTTGATAATTGAGAGCTTAAATCTTTAACTTGTAGAATGGATGAAAGACGGAGATGAATGGAGGATGGAATGGTAGCAATTAGATGAAAAAAATGAGCTTTAGAGAGAGGTGGGGTCGAACTTAGGAGAATATAGAAGAATATAATGAATGGAGGATGGAATGGTAGCAATTAGATGAGCTAAATCCCCTAAGTAGGCTCGATTAAGTAATCATGTAGTTTTGTAATTTAATTTGTGGAAAACTTTTGTATGTGATGAGTTTCATGAATAAAGATGATGATACATTTTTTAATTTATGTATTTACATTGAATTGATTTACAATCTGGGCATAATACTTATATATGTAGGCATATACACCATGTAATTCTTGTCTTAGAAACATGATTATATACTTATACTCTTAATATTTTCATGTGTGACAATGAAGATTGAGTTCATAAAATGGGATTATAGGCATGTTATATATGAATTTATATAGATTATGCCAAGGGAAGATGGACCATTCTACATGGTGGGTTCGTCGCTCGTGCACCGAATTGCATGCAAAAGTGTGTAGTGTAGCCAAGTTTTAAATTTAGAAAATGCCACTACCACTTCTAACTAAAAATATAGTTAGGGTAAGTAGGGATCATCCCAAGGGAAATGAGGTGTAATTGTGATAGAAATTAATGTCGGGTTAGTATGTCGAATGATCAAAGATTGGGTGATGATTTGATTAAACTACAATGCAATTAAAATTAAAACAAGTAAATAGAAGCAATCTAGAGAATAGAGTAAAGATATAGGAAAGAGGACTTGGGGCATTAGAGTTCACCACTAAGCTTGACTTCACTAGACACTAGCAATTGTACATTAATGGGGAAATAAAATTGTGAATGTGTGTAATATCAATTGAAACAAAGCATGGGAGGCAAATAAGTATAGATTGTCTAGCCAATTTAAATGGAAAGCACAACCTATCAAATGAAACCAATTTCCATTCAATAAAACCACAATTAATGCACACACAATTTTCTAGAGACATACACTATTTGCATTCATAAGTATGGAACACCAAGAAACAAGAATAGATTGTCCACCTATCTAGGAATTGAAAGCAACTACACTACATCTAGGCTAGAGACATGAAAATTAAACTAAAGGTGTGGCACAATCCATCAAGAAATAAGTGTGAACCATCAAATAAATTATAAGAATGTTCAATTAAGCACTATATTTTGATCATCTCTGGATTAACATCATCAACACACATAGACATGCTTTAATTCCATTAAATCTAGAGAAAAGCACATGAGTCATCTATTCTAGCATATATAGACATATGGTTAGAGATAGAGAATTAATTGAAAACATTAAAATCCATACACATCAAGTAGAAACCACAAGATATATATTAATCCAAGATCAAAACATTTGTTACAATTAAATCCCTAAAAATATACAAAATTCTAGGTCTAGGAAGCAAATTTAAGGGCTATCTCTAGCCCCAAGTGAAGGATTTAGCCACTCATTATAGTGGTCATGAAACCCTCAAGGGCTAGCTTGGAGGTTGGCATCATCATCTTCATCCTTACTTTCTTCCCAAAAACCTAGTTCTAAAAAGCAAAAGATATTTTTTCTAATAAATTCTATTATGTCTCTACAATAATGCTCAATAATTCAATTACATACTCCTTTGAGTAAGGGCCAAGTTAGAATTACAGCCTCTAATTGGAGAAATTTTGCAACTTGCACAAGTTGGGTAGAAAACGGCATGCTCGGGAATTAAGCAGCTCACTGCCAATAGCAATTTCGATCAAACAAAGATGTTCGATCGATTAAATACTAATGCTTTGATCAATCGAAGCTGACGTGGCACAAAATATCTTCTAGTTTTGATCCCAATGGCTGAGCTGGCACCGCCTTAATTTCGATCGATTGAAGACCACTTTGATCGATCAATACTTCCCTTCGATCGATCAAAGTTCCCCTGGTACATTTTCTTGGCTTCTTTCTAACTTTGCTCCATAGCTCCAAAAATGGTCTAAATGGCTCTTGTTAGCTTGTTTGAACATTATTTACTTGAAATAGACAAAAACACAAATAAGTATCTAAAACATGAAACTAAGATAAATGAATGGACTAAAATACCCTAACTTAAGTGCTAAATTGCGTCACATTTGAGCGCTTATCATGTACAGTTGAGCTACCTCAGATCTGTAGCTAGAGTTAGTACTGGTATGATGGGATCGAGTGTCGGTCTGTGCTGTCGGATTTGTTAGAGGAACATGTGAAGTGTCAGCCTGCTGAGGTGCAGTAGGGACATCTTGCTGTGAGGTAGAACCTGAAGTGGTAATGGGATGCTCCTGCCTGGGTGGAGATCTATCTGTTGTATCATTTACAGCGTCGTCCACTACAGCTGCCTCCTATGCTGCTCTCTGCTGCTGCGCCTGCTATCTCTTCATATCCTTGTTCGCCCTGTTTTTACGATAGGAGTTGAAAGTCTTCGTCCACCTCGCCTGATCATATGCTCTCCTCGCTCTCTCTGCACCAGACTCTGGAATCTCCTCGGAGTCAAACTGATAACCCTGGTCCATGAGTAATTGTGTAATAAGGTGTCCATAAGGTAGGGGCCAAGTCGTAGCTCTAGAATTCTATGTATGATGTAGATTCTTCCAGAACTTGTGGATGAGCTCCCAAATTAGTGCAGGGATAGAAATCCAATAACCATTGCTCAAACAGTAAAGAGCCTAAAAGATCCCCTCTCACCGCTGAGTGGTATGACCTAATGGAAATGCATTGAGGTGTAGCACGGAGTCAAAGAACCAATATCGGGGATCAATCTTAACCCGGTCTGCAAAGGTGTACCCCTTAAAAATAGCATGTGGAGATAATGTAGCTACCATGGTCAACTCAAGGGAAAAAGGTGGAGCTGTGGGATACAATGGATCCTAAGAATCATCAGCTAATGGAGAAGTGTGGGGGCATCGATAAGTAGCAGCTATGGTTGGAATAGAAATATCGATCTCCTGGCCATCAATGGTGGTATATAAAAGAAGTCTGTCATCCTCATCCATCCGGAGGTGCTGGTAGAATAGTGCAACCAACCGGGGATAGACAACTGTGTCTGCTAGTGTTATAATGGCATCAATAGCCTTCCGAACAAGCTCATCATAAGACGACCTGGTCTGGTCCAAGGTAAAAAATAGATTTTTGTCAAATCTGTATTCGGTCTCCCGCGTTTTACTAGCGTAAGACTCAGTAGGGACCTCTCGAATAATAGCATGGTCAACCTCCATAGATGATGTCTCAGAATGGACTGATGCAGAAGATGAAGACGATGAAGAAGACTCTGTCTCTCGAGACGGAGGAGGCTGTGGCACTCTGTGTACCCTTTTCCTAGCAAGAGTCTTTCGTCTACGCTGCATCTGCAAAAGAAAGAATAATAAGTCAATACGCAGGTATAGGATAAGGTAATTAACTGATAAGAAAACACAAAGCATGCCTGAATCAAGTAAAAATAGAGAATATATAAAAAGGATCATGCTAGTGCAAGAAATGATTAAGAAAGCTTCAAGATCATCATTCAACATGCCTCAGATAAACATAACAGATAATAGGCAAATCCAGATATGCAATGATGACATGGAGGGTAGAAAAGTCACATGTGGAATATTTCAAGCAAAGACATGATCAATGGGGCAAACAAAGGCTGTGATGTGCATAAGGGATGCAACATACATTCACAAATGCAAAACTTAAGTAGATGCTGCAATGACATGACAAGTAGACTCTAGGATGACATCGTATTAATTCCTAACAAGAATGTCTACAAGTGCAACAATTAGGATCAAATGGAGTAAATAGGATAACATGGAGCATAGAAGTAAGGCAAATGTCAACTTAGAACTCAAGAAGTAGGCATGTCATGTAATACGACTAAGTGGAATACATGGTTGCAAAGCCCTACAATCCAAAGCGTGTTATGACAGACAAGTTCAAGAAAGAATCCTAGACATGGTATGCAACTAGATGGTATATATCTGAATGATGTATAAATAAAAAAAACTCCAGACAAAGAAATATCCTGTACTGCAATGCAACCAAAAATTAACATCTTATGATCACTCATAGCTCGTGACCCCCTCTACAGCTTAAATGAAGCAAGGAATGGTCAAAAACTGAGAATACAAGAAGCTTACCATCTTAGAGTCAGAATCTGGATCGGAAAGAACCTCAGTCATAAACCCTTACTTGGCTCTCAGAAACGGATCACAAGTATATAATATCAAGACAGTGGCATTTAAATAGGTACTTGGCAAGACAAAGCAAACATATCCTCAAACTCAGGTCAAATTTCATTACAAAATTCAATTGAAGGTTAAAAAGAGAGACTAAGGCCAACGAACATATACTACATCCAAATCATGCATAAAAAAATCATCACATACCCCCCAAACTTAGTTAGAAATTAATTCCAAGAAGTTAAGTCCAAAATATGCACTAAAACTCTCAAAATTTCAATGTGACATAAGTGTGTGTAAAATGGTGTATATACAAGCAAGAAGTTGCAATTATTCCCAAAGTACACACAATTATTCAAAAAGGAATACAATTAACAAGTTTCAAGGTCAATAAGCAACAATGGAATCATACGACTTCAAAAAGTTGGGCTTGAATGGCAAGTAATCTCATTTGCAAGAAAAGATCAAAATCATGATAAGGAAGGTCAAAAGACATCAAACTTATGCCCTAGCATGGCAAGAATCAATAATTGTATCACAAACAAGTTCAAAGGCACGTAGCATATGCAAATGGATGGAAAGGATTCAAACGGAACAAGTTTCAACTCAAACAAGGACATTTTGGTTAACTTTGGAATTTCTCAACACTTTTGGGGTAAAATTGGAATTTTTGAAAACTTTGGAGTCAAAACATTCAATTGCATTGTATAGAAGCTTCATGATGCAATGAATGAACAATAGAAGAAGGAATAATGCAACTCAACTACTTATTTTTAAACAAAGTTAAAAAAATTCCCTCTTTAATCATTTGAAACCCAACAAGTATGATCACAAAGCATATTATCATTCAAAGATCATTTTACCAAAACAAAGCACTTGAATCATGAGCAAAAGTTCATTGAAGATTAAAAACTTTTCAAAGAAGTCCATTTGAAATACTTTTGATCATTTAAGACAAGACTTTGCAATTTCAAGTTCAAAAGTACAATTTCAAGTCAAGTCATGCTTGTAAGCAATTAAGACAACTTAGAACACATCCATGCATTGAATGCTCAAGACAAACAATTGAAACAAGTCGGGAATATGCTCACAACATTTCAATTTTTCTTTGCCATTTCAAGTTCAAAAAATATTTCAAGAATATTTCAAGTTTAAGAAGTGTCCATTTCAATTTCCAAAGCAAACTTTCCAAGTTCATGACATTCAAAATTTTAGTCCATTCAAGAATCACAAGACAATTTTCAATTCAATTAAAAAATTTAACTTTAAATTCTCTTTTGCAATTTCCCTTTTTCAACTTAAAACCAACATCTTAAATGCAACATTCTTTCCAAATTCATGAAATTTCCAAAGTCTAAATTCAATCAAGAATTACACACTTTTTCTTTTAACATTCAATTCATCCTTTTCACTTTGAAAACTC
>JAOTQH010278159.1:0-10340 GCA_025631255.1 Cornus kousa
GTATTTTTACATGTTTCAGCACGGTAACAATAGGTACTGTAACAATAAACAGTAAAACCCTTTTTTGTTTTTTTTTTTAAAAAAAAAATTCAAAAAACATTTTTAAGCTAACCATCATATTTTTCAAACTTCTTGTATTTTTTTTACTAAATATGTTTTCATATTTTTTCTTTCAAAAATTTTGCAACAAATGGATGTTATCAAATATATTTTCTATTATTATTCAAAATACTGTACAATAAAATAATTATTTTATTTTGGATTAAAAGAAAAACGCAAAAACAAAATGTTTCAACCAAACATGTGTGATTCATTTGGAATTTGTGTCAACTAGTTGAGGACATGGGCCAAAATTCTTATCCTTGAATAGCTGCAATCAAGCATCACTATCCAAGACAAGGATTTTCTTATACTTAACTTGGAAATATGTCTCCCACTATCCAAACAAGGATCAGTTGTGGGACCCACTTCCCTCTCCTCCATTCCCATGCCACTGTCAATAGCGCAGGTGTTAATATGCACTTCAAGATACCAAATTGCCTCAAAGTTAGTTTTTTCATCCAATAAATACAAACCACGTGCAAAATACTAAATTTCATTCGTCGATTCCAATTCTCTACAGTGGTCTGAGAATCACTTGATCTCTAAGCAACCTCTTTCTCACGTGTACAAAAGTGCCTTGTGAGTTGTGATGGTACGTTGTCTGTGACTAAACTGACTTTACCAAAGCACACCAGCTGTAAACACAATCTACGGCTGAAAACACTTCTTCAGATCAATATCGCCAATCAATACACCGAACGGTTCATATTTCTCTAATCCATTACACGCGTCAAACGCTCAGTGTTTGGTCTGCTCGCCTCGAAGTACACCAACAGATTCTCCCTTTCATCATTGTCTCCCTCTGCAGCTCTCCGCTCTCTCTCTCTCTCAAAGTTTTCTGTGTCTTCTCTTAAAGTTTCGCTCTCACTATACAGTATCGATTAACCATCGAATTTATCTCCTTAGGTTTCCTCAGCTCTCTATCTATAGTCTATAATACTTATACTCTGCAACTCTCTCTCTCTCTATATATATTATATCTACATGTTTTCTGTTTCTCTCTCGCCTTAACTCATTTTTTATCTGTTATTCTCTCTCTCGACTAATTTGGATAATCTAGGGTTTCTACCTAATCAGATTCGTTCTCGTTCATCTGATCTCTCGCGATTCTGAACTCTGTGAGATGCCCTCTCAATAATCATCAATTGCTTCGAATCGCTGATGAGACTCTTCTATTCGATGATTTCTGTGATTTTGTTCGAGAAAGGGTAGGGGTTTCTTGCTTTTCGGATATGGACAACTCTTGGCAGCCAAAATGCAGCTCGGCATGGCAGTCCTCGGCGCCACCAATGGCTTCGTCATCACAGCTTCAGTCGCAGGAGTCTCGGAATCAGGTAATTTGATGATTGTATTTCCTGCTTTTTTTTTTTGTTATTTGGAGCCGTTGATGATGGCATGCATGTGTTGTTGTTTGCGGTGGAGCTTGTGAGTCCTTTGATGTTCTGGTGAACTAGCGACATTGTGATATTGGAATGTGGCTCTTGTTTGTTGTATTGTGATATCTGTTGTTTGACGTATCTGCAAGCCGAATTTCTTTATTTGGATTCTGCTGGAGTCTGAAGAACTCATTAAAAGAAAAATCAAAATTTGGGTGGAGGGTTGGCTCTGATCTCCGGAAATGCAAATTTTTTTTGCAATCCCTGTTATTTTTTGCTTTTCCTTTTCATACCTTCTGCATTGAGCTTGCTTCTTTACCTCAGGGCAGAGAGAATCAGCGATGGGTAAATTCCCAGCTCGAAAATTTTAGATGTTTGAATCAGATTTAAACCTGCATTGTGGGTGGTAGTTTTTAATGCATCTCAAGTGTGGGCAGTGATTGTTTTGGCTTTGTTCCTATTGTTTTGGAAAGACAAGTCATATATAAAACTGAACGATTTTGTTAAATTGAATCATAGTGGTTCAAATCATGCTATAAGGTTAGAGAGAAAATGCTATGCTGACAACATATATGCAGGTTCATAATCGTAAATGGAAACAGTTTCTTTATTATTATTTTTATTTATTTATTTTTATAAGTATGTATTAGAAAGCGCTCAAAAGGGCAACACATCCCAAGGAACTACAAAATGACAAAAGAAAAAGGGCCTAAAGACTCAACGAGCTCCAAAAATCAACTATCTCATCTAAAGATTTACAATATCTCCCCATGACCCAACAAAAAGAGAGCAAACTATGAAAAATTTAAAACCTTAAAAGGAGATTCCTCTCTGTCAAAGGATCTCCTATTCCGTTCCTTCCAAATGCACCACCAAACACAAGAGGGAGCCACTCTCTAAAAAAATCGGGCGTGAGGCCCACATGGCAACCTTTTGATGCATCAATCAATCCTCTCGTAGACCTAGGCATAACACACTCAATGCCAAACAATCCAAGGATAAGACTCCAACAGTCGTGAGCCACACGACAATGCAATAAAAATTGATCAACTGACTCCCCATTCCGTTTGCACATACAACACCAATTCATAGTAACCTCTCTTCTCTTTCTCAGAATATCTAGCGTCAAGATCTTACCCCAAACTACTGTTGAAACAAAAAGGGCCACTTTGAGAGGAACCTCCGAACGCCACACCACCTTCCAGGGGAAGTCAGTCCCTGAAAAGTTCTAACATCAAATCTAACCTGGGAAGAGGGAACTCAAATGAGATAATCACCATCCAGCTCCTGCCTGTATAATAGTTCCAAAAAAACAGAAGCATCATCCATTTCCTAGTCCTGAAAATGTCGCAGAATTCGCACATCCCAAGTAAACCTCCCATTATCAACACGATAACAGTCAGCAACCACGACGTGCCTATTGGCGGCAATCTCAAAGAGCACGGGAAAGGAACAAGCCAAAGGACGGTCTCCACACCAAAAGTCCTCCCAAAAACTGATACTCCTACCGTCTCGAACTCTAAATTTGATGTGTTTAGAAAATTCATCCCAACCCTTCCGTATGAATTTTTAAACGCCAACACCTCCAGCACAAGTAACTGCTCGAGAGGACCACCTGCCTCTCTCCTCTCCAAAGTGGCACGAAATAACTCTCGTCCATAATTTTTGTCGCTCGCTGCCAAATCTCCATAACCATTTACTAAGGAGAACCATGTTAAAGGGCAACAACCTCCTAACACCCAAACCTCCCAACTGAAGTGGTCTACACACCTGCTCCCAGAGAACAAGATGATGCTTCTGTTCTTATTCCTACTAATCCAACTAATACCCAAAACCAAAATAAAATAATGTGGATAGAACAAAATTGTCAGTATCATGGATGTGATGACAATAAAGCTACAAAAAAAGACTAAAATGTGGTTATAGCATGTAATAGTAAATATTTAAATATGTATAATAGAGATTTGGCAGTCTGATAGAATGAATTAGGTTGTACGGCTCCACATATATGTCTATAACCTTCGTGTTTTTTTCCTTCTCCAATAAGGAATATATCATTAAATAGCGCTCAACAGGGAGCGCTGATGTCCTGTGTTGTTAAGGCCTTTTTCTTGAATAAGGCCGTTAGAGATAATGTCCTGTGTCATTTAGGCTATCGTGTTTGCTGATCTTAGAATCTTGTAGAAGTTAAACCATTGCTTTATTAACACCTCTTTTTTTTTTTTTTGATAAGTAACTTTAGTAACACCTCTTTTAGTTGGTTGTAATGTACCATGGGCCTCCAATCCATTGCCCCATTTTCTACGTTCGATTATGTTTGAAGAAGCTTTTTCCATATGGAAACACTGAAGTTTCCGGTATTTTGGCTTGATTCAGGTCAATTGAAAGGGCTTCTACAAGTATGCCATAATCAAGGTGGTTTGAGTAAGTGGAACATTTTTATTTATATTTTAGGGTTAATTTCACTGACACCCCCTCAAGTTTGGCCAAATATCACCCTCAAACATCTTTCGAAAATAACTATCACTCACGTTACAAACTTTTGTTCCCTTTTTCACTCACACTCAAACCGTTAGTTGAACAGTTCTAACATGATATGAATGACGTAAATACCCTTTGACTTTGTCAAAACAACTCTTTTGCCTAAACAATTAGATTAAAAGACTAAAATATCTCTACAATTTTGTAAATTTATACTTATCAAATTTTTTTTTGTTTGTAAATTTACAAATTATATAGATATACCAAACATATATATATATATACACATGTATATATATATATATTACATACTCCTTTCTCTCTCCACCACTGCTCTCTCTCCCACACCTCTTCTCCGGGCGAC
This sequence comes from Cornus kousa, assembly GCA_025631255.1. Lineage (NCBI taxonomy): Eukaryota > Viridiplantae > Streptophyta > Magnoliopsida > Cornales > Cornaceae > Cornus > Cornus kousa. Next base: position 4,324 of record JAOTQH010278159.1, read on the forward strand.
TTGCAGCCACGCTCTTCCACCTCTGCTTGCCAGTTCTCATCTCTCTTTAAAATGTAAAGGGTTTGTATGAAATTAGCGGCGTTCAAATAATTTCAATGAATTTTCTTGCACTCCATAGCTTGAGGAGAATCAGACATGGGTTGTTACTCGGGTAAGAGACGGAAACTCCTTCCACTTAGCAACTTCCAATACTTCCAAGTCAGAAAAGGAAGATTCGATAAGAATAACAGATCTTAGCCGCTGATAAAAGCAGCTACCCCTGCTTCAAACTCTTAAGTACAAGCCTCAACAATGAGGTCTTCACAAGGGTCTCCAGTGGAAGCATCAAAGATTAGCAGAGAGTGCGCCAATTATAGACAGAGGCCGGACCATATCGCAGTAGTGCCCATCCCCCGTATAGGATGGAATTGAGGATCTTATTTCCGAAAACATGACGGGATGAGCCGGGGGAACGACTATACCGCTTTCTTCGAGCAATCGAAGTCCGAATCGCTACGCTTGTGCTCATGTGCCGCGGCAGAAGATACCAGTCCCCCCTTTCCTATCTCAATCGAGATTTTGAGAGAGATGAACCGATAGGAAGATTTCTAATACAATTGGTGAGTTAGTTAAGCAGAAATTAGTCTTCTAAGGGGTAAGTTCCCATCTATAGAGCTTTCAAGGATCTCCCTTTTGTCGCCCTAATCCCGATTAGAACTGAGAGAAAATGAAGTTAACCACGTATTTATGGCGTATTCATGGATGAACCCATCTGTGTCTCCACCTCCAACTCCAAGTCCTAGATCTTATCCATCTGAAGCGAAGAGCAAGCAAGCGAGGTGCTCAAAGAGAGAATCCAATTGACGTAGATAGAAAGAATTAGAAGAAGTGAGAAAGTAAGGGCAAGGGCGCTAATCAATTGAGGTGAGGAATTTGACCAAGTCAGAGTATTTAGGGGCAAAATTGTCTTTTTCATATTTTTAACGGAAACTGTGTCGGAAAAGTGAAAATGGACCTAAGTGATAGTTATTTTCGAAAGATGTTTGAGGGTGATATTTGGCCAAACCTGAGGGTGTGTCAATGAAATTAACCATTTTTTTTTTTTTTTATAAAAAAGAGTCTCAACATTTTCATTTTTCACACCCAAAACAGAAGAGAGTGTAATTAGCTTTAGGGATTCTAATTTAGTTATCAGCAAAAAAAATTCATGCCATATCTCTGAACCCATTGTTCATAGTTATTTGCACTCCACTCATATATATATATATATATATATATAATTATATATGGGAATTGTTAGCTTCACTGATTTGATAGATGTATCAACAATCTTTGAGTTGTTTATCAGGAACATTTAAATCAGAGATATGGTGAAGGAGCACTTGGTGTCACATTTGTGTGCTTGTCTCAGTCAATTGAAAACAAGTTTTGAACATTGTCTTGGTAATGCTGATAATTATGCAAAGGTACTATTTACTTGAACCAAACCCTAGCTTCATCAATTTTGTTTTCTTCAATTTTTAATTTTTTTTAAGATAATTTTCACTTCATAAAGGTATAGACTGACATATGCTCTGTGTACCGCTTTCCCTAATTGCAAATCTATCACAATGTAAAAACATGCAATAACAGGTTATTGATGATTATTGGGTTAACTTATTTATTATATATATAGAAATTGAACCCATGAATCCATTTTCTATACTGCAGCCACTAGTAAAAGTTGGAAGTCATCAACACAAATGATGGTGTAAGATTAGTGTTAGGATTTCTTAAAGTGCAATCCATTTCAACTTCTCAATCTCATTTTGTAGTTCAATGATGGATTCTAGACATAATGACATATATTAGATGTAAAAATCATTTGGACAGTCAAACTCCAACAGCTTGTTCAGACATGCTATAGATGTTCCCCGGTATCTTTGGTGGACTTAATTAGCCTTCTATGATAAGAAATCTTTGATAATAATATCAGTTTGTTTAAACCTTTCCATGAGCTATTGACGTCCTTGCTGTCATATTTATAAAACCTTTTTTATTGCATAGAGGAACAAATCCAAGGAGGATTGCGTTAGTAAACTACCGGATGAAATGCTGTCTTCCATCATCTCGTTTTTGACCCTGACAGATGCTGTTAGGATGAGCCTAGTATCAAAAAGATGGAGACATATTTATGCATCCATGTCCAGCCTCAACTTCGATTTGTATTCCATGTTTAGCGCACCTGATGATTGCAATTCTCAGCAACACTGTTCACATTTTTGCCTACATTACAGGAATACATTTGTGCAAAGAGTAAATCAGTTCTTACAGCTTCATTCTGCTCCAAGGATAATGTCCTTCCGTTTTTCATTTTGCTTTGTAAGGGAGTTTGCTGGTGATGTTGATCGGTGGATCAGTTTTGCAGTTAGAATGGGTGTTGAAAAACTAGATCTGAACTTTGCATGCAGGGATTCCATTATTGTTGGTAGCATGTTCAGTGACAACTATAATGAGATGTATAATTTGTCCTGTCAACTTCTCTCTGAAGCATCTAAGTTAAATCACTTGTGCTTAAGCTCCTGCACCTTGCAACTAGAATTCGGGGTTCGTTTTAACAATCTAATTTCCCTTGATTTAAATCAAGTACCTTTAAGCTGCAGTGAATTGCAGATGATCCTCTCTAGATGTTTGAACCTTGAATGGTTGGGAGTGAGACGCTGTCCTGTTCCAGGTAAATTATGTATTTGTGGCCCATCCCTCAAGTTTCTGGAAGTATTCTGTTGTGTAGGCTTGAAGGAGATTGAGCTTTCTGCAGTCAACCTGACCACTTTTGAATTTTCTGAGATCTTAGAAACGAAGTTCTCTTTCTCCAATGTTCCCAAGCTGGAACAAGTGTTTTTTCGTGGTTATTACTACGATGCCATTGATTCTATATTCGGTGAGCTTACCAGAGATCTTCCTGAGCTCAAAATTCTATCACTATCCATGTTTACTCTCTATGTAAGAAGCTTAGCAACCTTCTTCCTGTTGTTTTCTTTAGTTATCAAGTTTTTGCATCATATTTATGATACTGCTTTTCATGTTAGGTTCGTTACCCAAAATGGCCGACCTCATTTAGCAAAGTCAAGCAATTGGAGTTGTCTATTAATAATGATTTTGAGCCTGATCTTTTAAAGATTACTCCAATTCTAAGTGCTTGTCCCCTTTTACAGAAGTTCCATATAATGGTGAGTCACTACAACGCGTTAGTGCTATCGATAATTGTTTCTTTTATGGTGCAATGCTTCTAAATAAATTTTGTAGTTGTCTAATTTGTGTTATTTTTTCATCTCTCTCTCTCTCTCTCTCTCTCTCTCTCACACACACACACACACACACACACACAAAAGCATGCTCACATAGAAACATCTGTGTTTGACATTGATAATTCACAAACTCTCTTTGGATATGTCTTACGTGATCAACACTTCATTCACATGTTCAGAATTTAAAAATAAATTTAATTATTCCAGGCTCTTAGGTGACACTTTCGTAACCCTTGGCCGACACTCTAGACAATCTCGAACACAAGTCTTATATAATACGAACATGTCCAGAGTAACTATGTTCGGCAATCTTTGAAATATATCAGCACGTCTCAAATTGAAAAATATTTTTCTTTAAGGAAGATTGACATAATATACATGGCAACAAGTTAAAGCATAAATGATACCTTTTCGGGTAGGACAAAAACATAATTGTAATGACAAAATAGTGAAAGAGTAGCATATATAATATAACAAATTAACTATCATTAGAATATTTGCATAACTCTTATCTTCTAAAATATGTCACAGTAACCCTGCTATCGAAATTAAAAATGAATAAAACTTCTATAATAATCTTACTCAATAGATGTATGTATATATTATATATATGTGTGTGTGTCCATGCCATGTGTGTCATACTTTCTTAAGGTATAACTTGTTGATGTATCCATGTTGTATCGCGTGTCCGTATCTATACTGCTTAGGTGTAAATTCTTTCTGGTATGAACAATAAACATGGGGTGGGATTATTAGCCTTTTAGCGCTGGTAATTTGGTACTATAGGCTCGAAACAATCTGTGATGCTTTTTATACATATACTATGTGTGGATTACAAAATGACTTATCAAAATAATAATAATAAAAATAAAAATGTGTAGATTACAAAATGATTCCACATTGCATGATCCATTCGACTTAAATCCATGTAAATGTAAATTCCATCATATACAATTTGATTCCACATTGCATGATCCATTCAACTTTACTCCTTGTGAATGTAGATGAGATCATACACAAGACATAGTGAAGAAAGCACGAAGGAGCCCCCCAAATGTGTTCATACTCAACTGAAAGAAGTAGAATTTGGTGGATTTTCCGGCACCAGGAATCAAATTGAGTTTGCTATATTTTTGCTGAAAAATGCCGTCTCCCTGGATCAGATGATTATTGATGTGCATTACAAATTGTATTTTGGATGTGGCAAGTGGAAAAATGGATGTATTTCTACTTGGACGGAAGATAAACGTGATGAAATCCATAAACAATTGCAGGGAAGGGTCATCTCAGCAACTGCAAAGGTAATCATCCGATAAATTTTAGATTTAATTAATGTTATAAGAGAGTATTATTTTCCTTGGTGGTTAAAATTTCTTGACCCTCAGCGAAATGGATATCAGCTCAAAAGTTCTCCTTTTAATGTGGTGTAAATCTAATAGAACGATAATTCTTTAGAAAAGAGTTTAGCTTTTAATTATTACTATCAAAGCCTTGGCTTGAGTGGTATGTTCTCCACCTCTCTGAATAATCCAGTGTCCTCCAGTGCGCACTTAAAAGCTTCCATGGGGCATGAAACTGCGCGGGACGCCACTTTTTGGACCAAGAACAAAAAGAATTTGATTCAACAAGTTTGAGCCATCACTGTATATAATGAATTTGATATTCCTCCTTGTATTGTACTCTTGGCTTCCGTATATAATATATTTGCTTGAATGAAGGATAGAAACTCTGCTGTATGGTTCCCGCTCTCTGTATATAATGAAGAAATATTAAATAATAATTGTGTATTCACGGCTGCTGGTTTGTCAAGTTTTTGCTTAACTGGGTAGGAACAGTTATTCCTCCTTTAGGCTCCGTTCACCGTTTGTTTGAACGTAAAATATTTTTCAAATAATATTTTTTTATTTTCTGGTGTTTGGTTGTAAAATATTTACTAAGGATAAAAATATTAAAATTTAATAAAAATAATTTATCCATCAATTTTCGACAAGTTATTTTATATGTCCTGTCTGATAGATTCGATCTCAATTTCAACATAGATCTTTGTTAAATACTGAACAAGTAAAAATAAAAAAATATTTTATCTAAAAAAGAAAAATATTTTTTTAAAAAAATATTTTATGTTGAAAACGGAGTCTTAGTATAAAGAATTTATTCAAAGTTCTTTTTTTTTTTTTTGAAAGGCCCCAGAAAATCCTTAACACGTTTTATTAAGGTTATTGCTCGACAGATAACTTTCCGAGTCTTTCCACTAGAGTGAATCCTAACAGCAAATAAGCAAACACCATTTATGTATACTTGGATAGTTTACATATAATCAATTAATTAAGGGAGCAAATCGTGCGGATTGGACAGGTTGGAGGTATAATGCCTATCGGGCAAGTTGGAGGTATAACTTGGATTCAAGTCAACGTGTATGTATAATTTGGATTCAACTCAACATATAACTATAGATTATTCGGTAATCTAATTTACTAATACACTGGATTATATATTAATATAAGCCACAGCTATTCAAGTAAAATATAACTTGCGTATGTAGCAAATTATAAGTTATTTCTGTTAAAGTTGGGGTGATATCTATCCGCTTCTTGGCCCAAACCGATCGGAATGCAAACAAACTAGGGCTGCAACTTGGGCGGGATAACCCAGCCCAGCCCAACCCCAACCCATAAATTTTGAAATCTGGACAAACAATTCACAAATCGGGTTCATGTTCGGGTTGGGTTTTATCAAACCCAGGCATATTCG
>JAOTQH010278170.1:0-10339 GCA_025631255.1 Cornus kousa
AAGAATTTTCAACGAAAAAAATTCATCCGTAAAATTCTGAGGAAAAAGGAAAGGAAGGAAATGACCGGGTCATTACACAAATCCTATCTTTTGATAATAGGAAATCCCATGCTGAAACACATTTAGAAGTTAGATCAACATCATGAACTCTACTCAATCCCATCCCTCCTCCCTCTTTAGGAGCAACTAGCTTTTTCCAGTTTAAACCATACATTTTCCTGGTGGAATCATTATGCCCCCATATGAAATTCCTCATTCTCTTCTCAATAAGATTAATGACAGCAGCCGGAAGAATATAAACTGATGTTTAATACAGAATTAAAGGAGTAACCACTGCTCTGCAGAGTTCCACTCTACCAGCCATTGAAATTAGGTAAAAGGCGGCCAACCCTCCTTGCACCCCAAGCTCCTTAGAATAATTAACTTCATCTTGACAGTTCTAGTGAAGAATAATTAATTGTGTGGTTATTAATCACAATTTATATTTTGGATCTTTGAACTTCATGATCATCACTAGTTAGAAAAACATTAATGTATATTTGACATAACTAATGTATAGTCATAAATACCTTGATCCATATGTGCGGAAATGTTGAAATATTGAATGAACAATAATCCCGTTTTGGATTAATCAAGAAGATCTAGAAGATGGTTTGTCTCTCTTAATACCTTCTACACACTTTACTCACTTATGTGTTGTATCTATAATGTGTATAAATGATGGCAATTATACACTTGTATTGAATGAGCTAGAAAGAGGACCAACCTTCACTATTTATAGGCACAATTCCTTACTAACCATCAAGCAGAGGAATCTTATCAAATCATGTTTTTCATTAAAAATAGTAAGAAGATAATGAAGATGAAGAATAAATAAGATGTAAAGTAAACAAACATAACAATTAAGGATGAGTGAGAGATAAAGAGAATGGTGTGGGTATATCATTATGAATGGTAGTGAAAGGCCATTAGTGGATGAGTCACTATTGAAGAAGAAGAAGAAGGAAAAAAAAAAAAAAAAAAAACTTACATCGTTGGTTCTCAAATGCTTGATCCTGCACCTGAGATAATTACCTTTGACTCAAATAACGAGTACCATCATCACATGGAGCTACCACAGATAAATTCCCTCAAGCTTCAAACCTAATTGAGCCCTTTCATGATATTCTTCTTACCAATAATTAAATTGAATCAATTGGACAAGCACTCAATACAAATACGCCTTCTTCTTCATTTGATTCCTCAAAATTTTAGCCACCGACATCTATGGTTTCCTTACCTCAATCTTCTCATCAAATAGTCACTCGTTCCCAGAAAAAGTGTAGCGAAACCAAATCCTAAATATGCTCTGCATATTAGTGTTGTGCCTGATTTTCCATCTGAGCCTAAGACATTTCGTTCTGCACTCAAACAGCCTGGGTGGACTGATGTTATGAAATAGGAATTGCATGCTTTGGCTGCTAGTAACACTTGAGATCTTATTCCTCAAACAGAAGATATGAATGTGTTAGGGTGTCGCTAGGTTTTCAAAATAAAATTACGTTCTAATGGTACTTTTGAAAGATTAAAAGCTCATTTAGTTGCCAAAGGATATAACCCAAGAAGGACTTGATTTCATTGAGACCTTTAATCCTGTTGTTAAGCCAGGTAGCATTCAGACAGTTTCTTACTATAGCTACGGTAAGACGGCTGTTAGATGTCAAAATTGCATTTTTACATGGAATCTTCAGCAAACCATCTACATGGAGCACCCACCAGGATTTGTTGATCATTAAAGAGGGCACTATATGACTTGAAACAAGTACCTAGGGCATGGTCATACAAATTTTGCTCATTCCTTCTTGGCCTCGCTAAAAATGCGGGACATATAGCAATTACGATTGAGCTAGAAATAAGAACATCCATAGAGTCTTTGACATGTTAATAATGCATTAGGCCATGGGACATAGCAAGACAGTTTCCATGATCAACAATAAAGTGTTCTGGGTTATATAGTCCTTCTATTGAAGAACTGATCATAGATCTCATACTTTTAAAAAGGTTATCGCATCTTAAGAGTACTAGTCAAAGCAAAGCAAGTAGAGTCACACACAAAATCAATAAGGAAGACACATGGAGGTGGCAAAACGGATCATCCTTGCAAATCTTTCAGGTCATGCTTTGAGAAAATGACCAAGCATGAATTTCTCCAAAAGGAACTTCTGCAGGTTTGAAATAGAATCCGGGAACATGGTTGAAAGAACTCTATCAATGTATATCTCCTTGTCCTCTTCCTCTTCCTCTTCCTAGTAGTGATTGTAAAAAAAATAAAAAAATAAATAAGAGTAAGTTAGAATGCCAATTTTTGTAAAATTGTGAATCGCAAAATATATAAGAATACGATTACCTTAGGCTTCACAATGCGGAGAACTGCATCCCTCAAATACTTGTAATGGGAATATGAATCATTTGTATTATAGTAAACATGATCTCCAACCTTTCCTGTTGTGGCATCAAATCTTAAAACTTCATTAGCAGGGGAATCTTTTGGAACCCTTAAGATCCAATTAGAGTAGGGAAGCCCATCAACTTCTACTTTCAGTTGCCGAGACATCTCCTGTTTTAGTGCAGTGCTGCCATCCACATATAAAGAACGCACCTTAGTCATTACTTGCACGTAAAAGAAATTACGTTCTCTCGCATTCAATAATGCGCAGTGTTGTGTTAGATAGTGGTTGTTCCTGTTCACAAGCAAAAATAAAGAAATCAAATTTCGAAGAAAAAATATATAATTAATATAACAAAAATTGTAAATTAATGAAATTATTTACCCTAGTATTTTGTCGTTCTGCAAAAACTCCACAAAACTGCCAATGTCAACCGGCATATTTGCATTCGAAAATAGCTTCTCCCTTATAAAGTTGCCAAATTTTGAGTAATCAAGAAAGATCTTCCTTTCATGAGCTCCATACTCACCAACACCTACCCTTAACTTGGGGTTAGGTTTCATGTCCACCAATAGTTTTGGCTTATCCGCCACCACAAACACTTCCCATGCACTTGCCGTACAAAAACCCCGTTCATGCACATGGACTATTGCGTTGAGCAAGCCCCTGCATTAAGAAAATGAAAAGATAGATTCAAATACACTCCAAATTTGTTTAATGGATACAACTATATGTAAATGGTTAATCTAGTACGAAATCCAATGAAAAAATGCTGCATGATTAATATCATAACTTGCTTTGTTTGATTTGTATACACCGTCATGCAACTGAACAAACTAATTCAAATTGTAATACTACGAGAGAGAATATTCCACGGGATGAAATATTATAACATGTTGAAATGTATTTAAATAGAAATTTAAAATGATAATAAAAAAAACATTAAACTCACCCAATGATTTTTTTGCAGTCTTGTGTCTGTCTTTGCACAACAATACTCCCCCCTTGTTTATGAACTTCTGCGTAGTCCATCTTATGGCTCTTGAGCCACTGTTCAATTGTCTGGTCAGCTGCTTCATATAAGGCCACTTTCCATTGAACATCAATTCTCCTCAGCGGTAATAGATTATCGTGTGCCACAGTTAGTGGCCCTTCAAATTCTTCCTCATTTTTGCCATTGAAGGGAACAAGAAAGTGAGGAGCAATGACGTTTGGACCCAATTGTACATATGCTTTATCATATCTTTCCCCATTATTTCTCTGCCTAACTTCACAAACATATCCACCTATAGTCTTCTTTGTTTCCATTCTGAAAAAAAAAAAAAAAAGAAAAGAAAAGAAAAGAAAAGAAAGGAAAGATGATAAGAAAATAATAAGCATTAAAAGGTGTCAAAACATCTTATGGAGGTAATTTCTAACCAACAGAGCAAAAACTTATTTCTAATGATCACTCACAACACCACCCTAAATCATCTTCAAGCTATGAAAATCACCAAAATCACCATTCCAAAGCACCCTCAAGCACGGACAGACCCAGGAAAGTATGTGAGTGGGGGCGGCTTTTAACAAAAAAAAGTAGTGGGGGCAATAGTGAAGTTTTTTCATAATTTCAGGGAGGCAAACTTTAAATTTTAGAAAAGTATATATATATATATATATATATATAAAGAAAATTAATAGGTATAAATACAAATATTAAAAATTTAAGCAGGGGCAATTGCCCCCTCTAAGCCTTCATTTGATCTGTGCGTGCCCGCAAGGTTTGTAAACCCTGCCATACCTCAAACCTCACATGACTCCCTCTCACTTGACAACACCCTAACCAAAACAAGCACCCCATCCCCTTCAGAATCCTGCTAAAGAAAGCTACATGGAAAATGACAACACCAACTTTCCCCATCTCCTAGGTCAAAAGAAGGAACCAAGGAAGTTACCTTTTCCCTCTCATTTCACACCAACTAACCAGCTGTCTACATGCTGTAGCAAAACCGACGGAACCACTAGTCCAAAATCAACCAGACGAGAGAATACTTTGAACACTCAACCACCTGTCTAGTCCACCATAGCAAAGAAGAAAACTAGAAAATGAGTTTTGAATTCCTTAAGCTAACCAAACAAGATGAAGAGATCATTGTTGATTCACCTCCCTGCATTAAGGAAGAAGGGTCTAATGAATGGAATAAATGCTTGATTGGATGTTTTATTCAAAAAAGACTACCCTTTGGAATGGTTTCATCTACGGCTACAAGATTACTATGTGCCCCTGGATGTTCTCAAACAAACCCCTACAACAACAACAACAACAACTAAGCCTTTCCCAAATACTTGGGGTCGGCTACATAAATCCTATGTTTCCATTCCGCTCTACTTAAGGCCATAGCCTTAGTCAAGTTCTCAAACAAACCCCTAATGCTAAAAAAAAAATTTGCACAAAAAAACCTTGTAGTACAACAGGGACACCTGCAACACAATTCCCATGTGGATTAAGTTCTACAATATCCCTATGGAATACTAGAACAGCAAGGGTCTAATCTTCATGGCAAGTACCACTGGCAGACCACTACTGTTTGCAGATGAATTAACAGAACCTAAGAAAAAAAAAATCCTTTGCTAGGATATGTTTGGAAGTGGACGCAATTCAGGAACTTGATGAGTCTTTTAAAATATAAGTAGGGGAAAGAGAGTATATCACTATTAAAGCTAAATGTTAGTGGAGTCCCCAAACACGTCAATCCTGCAACTGCTTTGGTCACTCTAGCAAAAGCTGCCCAGAACTCTTATTTTTAACTCAAAGTTCCTATCTTTTTACATTAAAACACTCTCATTCCTTCAAAGGTACCTTGAATTAGGTGATTTTAAACTTAAAATTCTAATTTTCACTCCAAGTTCGTATCTTTTTATAGTAAAACACTCTCATTCCTTCAAAGGTACCTTCAATAAGGTCATTTTTAGCTTAAAAGTCAATCTGTAACCAGTGTAAATAGCATAGGATTTAAGTTGGATGAGTAACAAGAAGCTCAAATGGACATTGATCAGGTCCAATGATCCAATACTTCAGAAGGTTAAAATCAGACTCACCCCAAGAGCAAGAAAGAAGCTAAAAAGGAGGCCAATAAAGCTGCAAAGGCAGAGTATTTGGCTACGGAGGAAGCCTATGATAGGTTTTTCAGTGACATTCCAAACCCCACCCAAGCAATGAATTCTGGGGCATGGAATGTCGGGGGCCTAAACAACACCTCAAGGAAAAAGGGAATTAGGAAATTCTTGCAGGAATTCAAACTAGATTTTATTCATCTTGTTGAGACCAAAATCAGGAACCACAAAGAAAAAGCTGTTCATGATGTCATCTCCCAAGGGCCTCTCTTCAACAATCTATGAGATTAAGGAGTAGCCCCCGTTGAAGCTCGAACTGAGGATACACAATTCCTCCCTCTGGGTAGAATTTGGATCCTATGGGACACCAACACCCTTAACATCCAAACCATATATGACTGACAAATTTATCCATTGCTCTGCTACTTACCTAAACACTTCCATACCCAAATCTTTCATCACCTTCATCTATGATTCTAAGACTGTTGAAGACATAAGTAACCCTTGGGAAGTAATTACCAATATTTCTGACCCAATCTCCAACCAACCATGGATTCTCCTTGCAGATTTCAATGCTGTGAGGTTTCCTGGTGAAAGACATTGGGGTACAGGCCAATGGACTGCAAATATGAGGAATTAGGCAATTTTTTTATTAATGCAAACTTGGAAGATTTAAGGTATACAAGACTTTTCCGCACCTGGTCCAACAAGTCACAGTACATGGTTGACTACTTTCCCTAACACAGCTGGCCATTTCCACCTTCCTCAGATCATAGACCAATGACTGTACTCTTGTATGCAGACCCAGAAGAAAAATACAACTTTCAAGTTCTTTAATTTTTGGTGTGAACATCCAGAATTCCTAAATACAGTGGCTGGGGCACACAGGTCAATGGCATTCCAATGTTCAGGGTGGTCAATAAATTGAAAAAAAATGAAGGCTGCTTTGAAAGCACTTGTTGATAAAATAATAATAATAATAAAACATTGAAGAGAGAAATTAAGAATGAAGGATACAAGGATATACGTGGTTTGGCCACTACAGCCTACGTCTACGGCGCACAAAGCCCAAAGGGCTACATCACTTTTATTATTATATCCCTCTTTTTTCTGTTTACAATGACCACCTCTATTTATAGGAAAATAATACAAGTGATAATTATATAAAATACATTGATGGAGGATTCTTAAAATTAATCCTATAAATAACTCCTATCAATATTCTATCAAGGCTTAGATCATTCCTATAATTTCCCAACAACAACATTCAATCAAAATACCTCTGGAAACATCTCTGAAAAGGGTTGCAGGCTAAAGCAAACTAAAATCACCCGATCAACCTTGGGGCTAACACACACTTTCGGGACAAATATGGTTGTTTTGCCTGCTAAAGTAATTCTCTAAATGAATCAAACTCGAAAGAAATTCTCGAGGGCAGGACCATCACCAGAAAACTCAGAGCTAAGAGCACTTGGTGGAGTATGGAGGCCTAAAAAAGAGGGTGGCCTGGGCATTCCTAATCCACAAAAGTGGAAGAAAGCATCAATTTTAAGAGACTCTATGCTTAGACCCGGTTGGCAATTGTATGGTAGAAGTGGGCTCTCAAACGCCTGATATAGAATATGACCATTATGGGACCTAAAAATTCCTAGCAACAGCTCATGTTGTAGGGGTAACTATTACACGTCAGGGACCTAGCTCAACCTCTTCTAAAGCACAAAATCAACAATGGGAAGTCAAGAATGGTATTTATTGACAATTCATTATCCTGTGGTCCGGAATATCAACAAGTACATGAAGGTTGCTGTTTTTAACATTGTAATCACCTGTTTTCAACATTGCAAATCTCTCGAACCCAAACCTGAACGTACATCAATGCCCCACCTGCTCTGGAGGTGCATTGGCACAAACTTGTCTGGTTTGGACAATCAATTCCTAAACATTTATGGCTGCAATTCACAACAAACTCCTTACAAAAATAAACCAGCCCCCAATTACTTGATGCAACCAAATGTGAGTATATTATGCCCCAGAGATGCTGAAACCACAATAATCTCTTTCACCAGTTCCCCTACTCTACTGTAATTTGGAATTCCCTGCAAGATAAGTGTGGTTTCTACACTAACCCCAATTCCTGACTTCTTTTTTGGCTTCCTCCAATTGGAAACAAAAAATGAAATAAAGTAGAACACATACCTGGAAACTCACAGTTGAAAGCTTAGTATACCACATTTTGGAATGAAAGCAACCCAAGAGCATTCAGAAACACATCCAAACCTCCTTTAAAAACCGTAGATGCCAATATCAACTCAGTTTCATTTTGATTTTGCACTATTTTTTAATCAAGATATACAATTGCCCATTGGCAAAACAACTGATTGGAACCTTCCTAGGTCCTTCTTTGATGGAGAAGAACATGTTCTTCTGGTTCGATCAATTTCTATAAGGACAGATTTGTTGGAGTACTGTTCAGTATTTTGTTAGGTTGATTTACTAGTTGGGTTTGAAATACTCTGAATAGTTTGATAGGCTGAATCCTTTTCTGTTTGCCCTCGGGTTTGTCTTCTTTTTGTACATCATTTAATTGCCATTAGATTTAAGTTAAAGAAATAACTCTCACACAAAATTACCCTGTTAACCCACTTAACCCTACATTACATTTTACACTTCAACACTCTCTCAATATATTTATTTTCTTTCCAATACCTTCTATTTCTCTCTCTAAATTCATCCTCCCTTCACCAGTCACATGTATCTCCCACTAAGCCCTACCTCCACACTCGATCACCACCGATCATGCTACTGTTGAGAACAATTTCCCATAACCAATTTACTCGAATTTGTAAGGTACCTACAATTTTCTTACTACCGAAGGAATTAAAGTAAACAACTAGATTAAAAAAGAAAAGAAAAAAGAATTCAAGTAGATCCATCTATACATCCTCTACCAATATTCAATATTCAAATAAAAAAAATAAAGATCTATATGTAGAACTCAGAGAGAAAATTCTCTGATTTCAAATATACAAACATACATATGTATTTATATATTTCTTTTTCTAGAGTGAAAAGGCATACTGTATTAGTAGTGTGTGATAGGTTATACCTTCAAACAACAAGATGAGTGTGAATATAGGACTGAAATAAAGAACAAATTAAAAAACAAATTATTTTTGTAAATGAAATCTTTAATCTAAAGAAGTGCAATTGCCGGACCGATAATTTTTTTCTCGCACGAAGCCAGCGAAGAGTGTGAATGTAAGACTTAAGAAACAAAAAAAACGTATACCTCTGTTTCTCGCTCAAATTGTATTGGAAGGAATAGCCGACGACAAAAAGAATACGGAACGAGTAACGCCGAGAAGAGGAAGAGGGAGGAAGTGGAAAAGTGCGTAATATACAGACTAGGGTAGAGTGGCGTATAACACCACCTCCGAGTGGCGTATTACACCACCTCGTACGAACAAGCTATCTGTTGGCGTAAGAAAGCACTTCTTGAAAACCTAACTTTCCCTTCATTTATTGTTAGAAAAGTTTCCTCATATGGTCAAATTTGGCGACTTGTAGAGAGAGCAGAGAGGCGAAGTAGTATTGTAGAGAGAGAGAGAAAAAGGCTGAAATGTTTTGACAGAAGAGAGAGAAAAAGCGCATTTCCATTTCTCTTTTACAGCGGGGGAGAGAAAAGTAAAAAGAAAATTCAAATTTCTTTGACCACATCAATCCATCACAAATATCAATGCAAAATTTTAATTGCAAATGAGTTTAGACACAGAGAAGGAAATATGAGGGAATCAAAGTGGTTCTGTTTTTTGCAGAGCACGGAAACTTCACGTGATGGAGAGAGAGAGAAATGAATGGGTAATAGCTACTTTAAAGTGAAATCCTAACATAGAAAGTTTTCAGAGGGTAGGTGGTGTGTAAATAAAAACAGAATAAGTTAAAAGGAAATGTTTTAAAGACTACACGACTGGCCTCTCAGTTTTCTCTTTGTTATGTTGGGTAAATCATAAATTCAGAACCATTAAGTAGGCATCTTAGTATACAAGAAACAAAAAATTTCTCCCACTCATTTTTCTATTCCACAGCCGACATTGGCAACCCAAAGAAAACCATGACACCCTGCTAGTAGCCATCAGTTAACTCTACAAAAGCACTATCAAGAACAATGTCTCCTGCATGCATGTTGAAGTTATCATTTACCATAGAAGAATCACATTGACTAAAAATTTGACAAGACCTAACAAGTAAAGCACACTAATAAAAAAATATATATATAAATTCATGGCTTATCTATTTCAAGGGTCAATTCAAATACACTCGGCCAAGTACAAATTTTGGTACATATGAAGTCCAATTTTATTCATTACATGGCTGAAAACATTCATACTTGAGAAAGGAATTGAGGAAAAGTACATTTTTAACGTTTGAGTGTGAAGGTTCAAGCATGGCATACCAACAAGTCTTCACACAACATGGCCACTAGAAAGATACAGTCCACCAAATATACATGTGTATATAATATTTATAGAGGGTGCAAAATAGAAAAATAAATGTAAAAATGAAAGATCCACGCACGTTTTTCATAATTTTCAAATGCAAATAAGTGAGAGAAAACAAGAAAAAATTGAAAATAAGATGTCATCATCGAAAGCTATAAATATAATTTTAGGCATTAAAGAGACTGTAGATTGAAACAAGCAAATCCTTACCTGGAACTGATATTTAGAACAGCAGCATTATTTCGGGTAAAGTGCATTAAACCCCCCTGAATTATTGGAGTATTTGCATTAAACCCCCCTGAACTATAAAAGTTGCAAAAA
>JAOTQH010278181.1:0-10339 GCA_025631255.1 Cornus kousa
AAGATGAGGCTGTCAACATAAGAAAGGAGGCAATGGTCACAGTGGAGAACATATCCAAGGCTAGAATAATGACTCAGAAACCCTCAGTGGCATTGCAACAAGCACCTCCTTTGAGGGTAGAGAAAAGGCCACGAGAGGAGGAAATGGTCACTCCTCTCAAACTTACCTTGACACGTCTATACTAGGAGAATAAGATGATGTTCCGTCCACTAACCACTCGAACAACAAGATCAGTCCAAACACTGCGCGTTCCATATCGATTTTGGACATTTAACGAATGAGGGCAGAAATTTGAGGAGACAGGTTGAAATGCTAATTACGAGAGGTAAATTCACCACTTATGTCCAAGGCCAGGTAAAGGAATAGAATCATCAGGCTATTTAGATAAAAAAAAAACCAAAGGCCGAACCCCCAAGATGCCATATATGGCCGACCAGAGGCTGAGGACAAGTTAGAAGAGTTACGGCATACACACCTCCGTCAAACCCATAAGATGAGGAGGAATGATAGTGTCAATATGATCCGCCAAGAGGGCGACATAGCCTTAATTAGGTTTGATATGGCCTACCTTCTAAGAATCCAAACTCCACATAAGGACTCATTGGTAATCAACTTAATAGTATCAAACTACTTACTCAAGAAAGTCTTAGTTGACCCAGGTAGTAGTGTAAATATTATAACAAATGAGGTGTTCAAATTTCTCATGATAGACTCAAAGCTAGTCAGACCCAGAGGGAGCCCTTTGGTAGGTTTTGATGGGAAAAGAGTAGAACCCATTCGAGTGGTTGAGCTACTAGTTTGTGCTGCGAGGAGGAACTTAAGGGAGAACTTTGTCATAGTGGACGTTCACCCTTCTTATAACCTCTTGATGGGGAGAGGGTGGATCTACCAGGTTCAAGTAGTCCTATCCACCTTGCACCAGGTCATGAGGTGTATGAGTCTAGATGAGAGCGAGGTGATTGACATTCATTGTGACACGGTAGCAACAAAGTAGTGCTATGTCATGACTCTCAAGGACAGTGGCAAGGGCAAAGCAACTGCGCACCCTACAACCCCAAAATAGCAGTTATAAGAGCCTCTACCCAAAGAAGTTCGGGAGGAAGTAGAGCAAATAGTTCTTAACGAAGAACCATTAGAAGAAATTGATGAGCGATGAAAAGTGCACATTTAAACCTATTAAATATAGGTATTGTAGGACCTTTATTTATCTTACTTTCCCGTTTTAGATTGATTTTGTATTATTTTCATTTTCAGTCACTTATCCCCAAAATAAGCTAACTCAGCCAAAATAAGAGCAGAATTGAAGCAATCTTGAGATAAACCAAAGGAAGGAGCAAAATAGAACCAAAAGGAAGCAAAGGGTGTAATTTCAGCAAGTTTGATCAATCCAACATTGATCGATTTCAGCATCTGAAGATGGATCCGAGCTATTTTGTCATTATTCAAAGATCCCAAAGTTTGATCAATCCAACTTATTCTCTGATCGATTAAACATTCTTGACCTTATCCACATTTTTGACCTTATCCAGTTGTACCACCCTACCTACCACTTTTGTCCTTTTCCCAAAAATATCTCCAAAATATCTCAGATTTATCTTTATCCAAAAAGGCGCCGCCAAGGTGGATCGATCAAGCCTAAGTTCTATAGATCTCAGCCAAGTTCAATCGATCCAAGTCAAGGTTCGATCGATCAAACTTCCTCCAGTGCGAAAAAGTTACTCTAATAATATAAACATGAAATACCCCCTACCTCACTTGAGGTGAAAATCTCAAGTCCCACCAAAATGGAACTCCACAAAATGAGGTGAGTACACTAGAATGTCATCCATGAAAACTACCACAAACTGGTCCAAGTAATCGTGGAAGACACGGTTCATCAATTCCATGAATACGGCTGGCGCATTAGTCAAACCAAAAGGCATAACAAGGAACTCATAGTGTCCCCCGTAATTAAAGATTTTGGGAGTAGATGAATATGCAACCAGAGCTGTACCAAATTTGACACATACTCTATGCAACGTAGCTGACCCAATACCATCACTGAACTCCCACTTGAATTATTTGAGTCGCCGTCTGTATTTCCACCAGCCTGCTCATTCAACAAAAGAGTTGCTGCTGTGCCAATCTCGCTCCCCTTCAGATCTTCCAAATCGAAAGATAAATAGGCTTGTTGGGAAGAAAGACTCAGTGCGGCCTGTAGAGCCCATGTAATGCAGACTTGAGTTGTTCATGCAGCAGATCCTTCTCTCTATTCTATAGATATCTAGAGAGAGAGAAGTGTGAAAGTAATATCCTCATGTTATGGCCACCCCCCTACTTATGGTCTTTATGCTTCTACCATTGCTGTCAGATTATGGGTGCTACAAATAAGATAGAGGAGGAGAAGAGAGGAAGGGGGTTGGTTGGTTGGCTGATTTCTGATATCTCCCCTTTTCATCTTCTTTAATGCCACATTCTATTTTTTTTTGCATATGAATGTGATATGGCAAAGATTATAGTGTACACACGATACCTGATGACAGCACAGATAATTATACTTTCCATCTTATCTATGCCATATTCTGATAATGAAAATGTATTAATACTGAGAGATCAATGATGTTTATTTCCAAATGTCTGAAGTAAAGACGTCTACCATACACGAGGACGTGGAAAGATTTTGTTTGGAATGCTTATGAAATTGAATGCCGTAGCAGAAACAGATTCTTGGTGAGCATGGGCATTGTTAGATGACCCTTGTCCTGAGTTATTTTTTCACATATCAAGTTCATGTGAATTCGCTGTGAAGATATTTCTTGTTCCTTTTTGTTTGCAATTATCTTTAACTTCTTCCTTTTATCTTTTGCAAATCTAGAAAAGCATACTGTAAAAGCTTCTTCTATTTCTTTCAACTTGATTTTAGTAGGCCAATTTTCATACTACCTTGAGAAGACTGTAAAAGGTCCATTTAGCCAACTGAACTATTAAAAGTGCATCCCCCTTTCATAGTTCATATTACTGTAAAAAAAAAAACACATTTATAGCACTTGTTGGATATTGTTTATGAGTTGTTATATGACTTTGCCGTATGAAGTCCAAAGATGAGGTTTACTGTCTTCTAGATCTCTCATATATCCATATACATTTGCATATGCATGTACACTTCTGGGAAAAATTCAAACATAAGACTCACCCAACTTTTTCCCACCTTTTTACAATTTTAGCGAGCCCTTGGGCCTTTTAAAAGATGTTTACTACTTGGTTATAAACATGAATATAAATTCATTGATTTGATAGTTGTGAAGATTTTACTACGATGGTGCTCCACATTTAGTTAAAAAGAAATTGTGAATGATTAGGTACATAAGTGCATAGTTTGTTTATTTTTTGTTGATAAGACACACACCCAGCATCCTCACATACTCACTATCTTCCCTATGGCGATTTGAATCCTCAACCTCCCATGTGGGAGGAGGAAGAAATACCCTTGGGCTATCCCTTTGTCGCTGTAGAGAGGTGCTTTTAGATGTAAAGGCTGGTTGAATAACTTTTTATTTTGTAAGCATTTTAAGATTGTGAAATGCAACTTTAGCCCTAGATGTGATGCTTTTAAGAAACTCTGGTGCATTTCTATTATCTTATATATATTTTTCTTTTGGTTCTCTATTATTAGTTTTGTATTTATCCTAGTATTTATGTCTTTTGGTTTGCCTATAAAAGGCCTTCGTGTAGTGGAAAAAAATAATTATCTTTCTGGAGAATTAACAAAAGTTATAGATTTACTTCCTCTTTACTCTCTCTCTCTCTCTCTCTCCACTCCCCTTTTATGTAACTTCTCTTTTCTTTCTTTTCACTTCCTTTTTCTTTCTATTCTCTTCTCCCTCTTCCTTCCTTTCCTCTTCTAATAAATTATTATCAAATCCATCTTCTTCCTCTTTATGTCCCTAATGCTTTTCCCCCGTTCTTCTTTTTCTCCTTTCTACTTCTTTATTTCTCTCTTACATCAAAAGCAGCACACCAAGACAAGTTAAAAGTCTTGAAGCAAATACAAAAATTGTTTCCTACACCATTCAGAATTGTTGTGTTGGAGAAACCAGATCCAATGCCCACTGAGATGATTTTTGTTGTGCATGGATCAAAAACTATCGCGAACTCAAGGATGGAAGGGCTTTTCCTTGTAAATTTGGAGATGACATCTTCAGAATCTCAGCAAAATCAAGCAAGGACAGCAGAGTCCCATAGATTTCTTTGCATGGGTGGTTTAGAAGCTGTGCAGTAGGTCAATATAATGTTTACTGTGTAGTTTCATCATTTAACTACTTGAACTACATACTATTGGTAAGTGGAAGATGAGAGCTCAAACTTGCTTTTCGGTGTAACAATTTTTTTTTTTTTTTTTTTTTATTTTTTTTAAAAATGCTATGGAGAATAAATTCCAAAGAAGTCTGAAAACTTCCTGAATTTTCTATTCAATTAAGGGATTTCGCACCATAATTCCCTCTTCTTTCTTTCTCTTCTCTTTTCTTCCTCTTCCTTCCATTCCCCTTCTACATTGTATGTGTTGTATGTTTTCCTTTTTTATGCAAATTTGATATTGAGATCTTCTTCCTGCTGCTTGAGGGTTGACTGAAATTGAAAACTTGTTGCACTCTTTTCATCCTGTCCCTGGTTTGGGATTATTTGCTGATGCTATTTGTGTCGCACATTTTTTTATGATGTGTTTTATTGTCAGTCTGTAATCTTTATGGTGTGAAAACTGTTTCCATTTTGATTCCATTTAATGCTATGAAAATGGCTGTAGTATTCCTCATTTGTTGCTTACATTGTTCGCCACACAATAGCTTATGGTTACTAACGTTGTGGCTATATGCTTTGTTTAGTCTTTATTACTATGTTTTTATCTCGTCATTCCTCATATTTTCAACTGATTTACATAGTGCTGGAATATTCTGATGCTAAAGATAATTCGGGTATTCGATGTGCCTGCTTCTACTTCATTATTAATTTGATTGAATTGAATTCTCTACCCAAAACAATTAAAAGGTTGTTACGTCTTGGTGCACTTTTATCTTGAGTGGTTCTCATGATGTAAATGAACCTTCTATTTTTTATTTTTGATTTTTCTCTTTGATTCCTTTCTGAAATTGATGCAGGTGGGGACTATCACTCTTCTTACTTTGACAGGATTACTAGTCTTCATGCTTTTCTTTCTTGCAGCAACGACCAATGCCATTGTAATCTCTCTTCTCGTGTCTCTAGCTGCGGCAGGAGGGTTCTTGGCTCTTTTC
Source organism: Cornus kousa (assembly GCA_025631255.1). NCBI lineage: Eukaryota > Viridiplantae > Streptophyta > Magnoliopsida > Cornales > Cornaceae > Cornus > Cornus kousa. The sequence goes on from JAOTQH010278181.1 coordinate 5,268, forward strand.
TTTGCCTGTGTGACAGCAATTTACATTGGGGCTTTATCGGTGGCTATATTTGTTATCTCCACAGCAACAATTTCAGCAATCATAGCTGTTATGATAGCTACAGGTAGAGTTATTTGTCTTGTTCTTGTGCTTCTTCCTCTTCTGCCTTAGTTGACTCTCTCTTATTCTAGGTCCTCAAAATGAGACTATTCAGGGTAAAATATTAAGTGATGAGTTGAGTTCCCTGGTTGAGTTTTTTTTCTCCATGTTATCACACTAGGGAGGTTTCTACGTGTGTGTTTAGCGCCCCAATGATACATATTTGAACATACTATCACTTGTCTCATTCCTTGTCCCACATGAATATGATAGGTCCAGTTTGATATTCGACATGTCATAAATGAAATTTGTTTTCTAATGTTGGTAAGATTTATCCAATTCCTGTCTTGGCACTTCAATTTTTTTTGTTTTGGATCAGGTTGGATTGGATTCTTTTGGACTGTGTGGTTGGCGTCGAAGAAGAGTGTTGGGCTTGCTGTGCACTCAGTGAACGCGACTGGTTCAGCACTTTCAGCCTACTCTTCTGCTTTGCATGCTCGCCGACATCACGGCCCTAAAGTGTCAGATTGAAGTGTAGCTGTCAAAAGAAAAGTGTGTGTAAAATTATGGTGTGCATTATTAGATATGTACATTCATGTTTATGCAGTTGCCTGATCTTCTTGAGATCATCTACGATGGAGATAACGTTGCTACTATGATACTGTTTATGCTGTTGCCTCGTCTACTTGAGATTAGCGACCATGGAGATAATGTTGCTACTATGATATTGTTTAATATCTATATTAACGAGCTTGTGGTTGGGTCTGGTACCACTAATGTGATTTTGATTTTGAGTCCTTTTCATCTGTAGTTTTATATGGAAGATTTCCTCTTATGTTTCTTTCTTCTTGCTACTTAAAAACATAAATGCAAACACGCATCGGGCTGAAAGAAGCTTCTGCAATCTTATATTTCTTATTCCATATTATCTTGAAAATCAGTGATTGAAGAACGTGGCCGACAAAAAAAGCAAACCAATGTTTATATCGTGAATATATATATATAAATATATAAATTGGGGACACAAACAAGACGCTTGCGGCCCACACACACACAACCAGAATCGGCTTAAAGTGCCAAGAAATATGAGTTATTTTGGCTCCTCCTTACTTTGCCTAACTAGTCTAAATTAAAATGGAGAAGTAAATCGTCAGGTTAGTGGCTTTGCGGTATTAGGTCTATACTTTTCAAAGGAAGGTCAAGAGTTCAAGTCTGAGTAGAGCCAACCATGAAAAACACAAAAAAAAGAGAAGAAAATATTAATGGTTTATTGGTGAATATGAGACACTATGCGCGTGGAAATGTAAATCCATTTTTTTTATTTTCCTCTTAGAGTACGTGTATCGGTCCCACAATATACTCACCATTCAAGTTAGGAGTGCGTTTTCAAAGTGAGACTTCAAGAATTTACCTCCTAAATCCCTGCCAACGCCACAGGGTTGTAAATCCATTTTTTTTTGGGAAGCACATTAATCATCATACATAATGAACAGGTAGTATTAGATCCTCAAACTTTATAGGAAAAAACTACGAACAGTTTTTTTGTTTTTTTTTTCTTTTTGTGTCGTCATAGACCAACCCTACAATCAAAGCAAAATATTGGGTGGCTTTTGAGATGGCAACGTACAACCGTGAAACATCTTTTATAACTTTCCACAGCAGCAGCACCTGCAATGAGTTAGAAGAAGAATAGCTTTTGCTTTTTCTTCTTCTTCTTCCTCCTCCTCCTCTCCAATGCTAGCTTCTTCATATATATAGTAGTAATGCCTTTCAATCTCTTCTTGCATGAAGGAAGATAATGAACCAGCAGCAAAATCAAAAATGAAGAGAACCAGATCGAGTTTATACATATATTGCTATATATATATATATATAATCAGTCATGCTCTTTGTCATGCCAGTCCGGTCTGCCCAGCGTGAACTCCAAACTTGGATTCTTTCGTTCCAAATCAGAACCTAAATAGCTCTTCAACCGATTCAAATCGCATTCCTACATTAATAATACATTGGATATATATGTAGTTATCTCTCAGCCAAAAATGTTTTGGTCCAATTTCAAACTACTCCATATTTTTGAAAGCCATGCAGTAAAAAAGGAAAACATATGTGCCTCCATGCAATGGAAACTATTTTATTTATTAAGAGTTTTGGTTTATTTAATTTATTCAAATTATTATATATATATAGGACATAGTGATTTTAAATCAATACCTCTACTTGGTGTCTGGATCTTTGTTGCAATGGGAGGGCTGATGGCCTGAGCCCATCCATGTCAGTTGAGTTAGTCTGCAGCCAAGCCTCTCTATTACTGCTGAAAATTAAAAATTTAAAAATAAATAAAATCAGTTAGTCCTCAATTATTATGGCAATGGATCACTAATTAATCATACGGCAATAGAACTTACAAGACCTTACAATATATATATATAGCACTAGAACAATTATAAAAGATTGGATAGTAATGTCAGAGGATGAAGCACAACAACAATAGCCTGCAAATCTCATATCATACTGCATATATATATAAATGCTTGCTTGCAATTTTTTGTTTGTGTTTAATTGAGATATTAGATAATGCTTTAAGTTAGATTATTTGTTCTTTAGATTTTTTTGTTCTTGTGAAATTATTCTCTTATCTACTTTCACCCCCATGCATATGATCTTATTTTTAAAGTCCAAATGTATCTCAGTGCAACTACAGACGATGCACTTATGTATCACTAGTTTTGTCTATATATTAATACTCCTTTTGTTAGTATTTTCATATTTCTATCAACTTAGTGAGATTGGACTTTCTTTTGATTAATTATGTCATGTACTTTTTTTTTTTTTTTTCAATGAAATAAATGTCAAACCTTACTGAGATAACAAATAAAACCAGTCTTCAAGCATTAGTCAGAAGGTAAAAAATTTATGAAGAATCTAGGAGCTAGGTTTAATTCTTCAATAATTCACATTCATGATCAAACATGGTCATTTTTTAACACTGGGAAAAGTTAAAATCATCATCTAACATTGGTGTATTACATCTAAAGATAATTATTATGGCTTTTCCTTATTACTTTGATCGCAAAAGTAATGTGTGACATATTTTCGTCTATGGTCATGGATTGATTAACATTTATTAACTCAAACGAGATAATAAGTTAAAAAAAAAAAAAGAAAAAAAGAAAGAAAAGAAACTGCATTAATTTGAGGAATACTTTTAAAGTTATACAAGTTCAGGGTAGCTCTTTCTTTTTTTTTTCTTTCTTTTTTTTTTTTGGATCAATTACATTTTCATAATCAGTAATGAATCTACAATGTCTACCTGCATGGAAAAACCCTAATATGAATCTACATACTCCTAGTTGATTTTTGTTTCTTTTAGTTAATACATGACTGGCACAAACAAAAATGCGCATGCATGCACACAGAGAGAAAATTAAGATATAAAAGAAGAACAAAAAATGATGATTTAATATTCTACATTTATGCCATCACATTGTAGTTTAAAAATGGTCTTAGTTAATTCATTATGAATGAGTTTTATTGAAATAATATCAACGAACTTGGAAGACCTACCAATATTGCAATTCTAATTGATAGTATTATTATTTTTCTGTGAATCAAACACCTAATCCCTTGTTCACTTTTAGTTTAAGATGCCATACCAGCACTTGGTATAATAGAAAATTTTCTTCTTTTTTTCTCTTTCATTTTCTTTCATCTTTTTTTAAGTAGTAGTTAAAGGCTAGATCAAACCATTATAAAGAAGGAAATAAAAATTGGAATTAGGAAGAACATATTCAAGCTAAAGGATGATAAATTTCTGAACTAAAAAGGTGAAGTAGAGGCGCCATCAATTATCCATGAATTGAGCTTCGCAAGATCAAATGATTAATTTACCCCGAAAAAAAAGAAAGATCAAATGATTAAAAGAAGGTTCATCACCAACAATTGCAAATCAATCTATATATTTACACCTGATTCAAAGTCACCAACACTTGTACCATATACCGTACGTGAAAAAAATAATTAGTTGGCTATGAATTAGAATGGTCTCCATGATCAATAACCAGGCAATACAACATACATTTGCTTAACTGTTCATTATATATAATATAAAGTTTGTATAAACTTCTTTAATACATCTATTGTGCAATTGTTGCATTTGAGAATCATGTATTGAATCATTAATGTCTAACAATGGGGCTCAACTTATTTGCAGGCAATACAACATACATTTGCTTAACCTTTCAATATATATATATATATATATATAAAACATAAATTTTGTATAAGACAAAAACTTCTTTAATATACCTATTGTGCAAGGGTTGCATTTGAGAGACATGTAGTGAATTATTTACGTCAAACAAAAAGCCTTTAACTTATTTGAATTTGTTCAGGAACATACAAATTCGCCATGTTCCCAGACTAATTTTTGGAAAATATAATTGCAATGACATACTGAATTGCGTGGTACTTCTAAAGTTTGACGAATATATTTGACACCCAACTCAAAAAGCTTAATCCGTTGTAGGTGGTGTTGCTCCCATCCTCATAAGCCTGACCCTCCCATCTCAACCCGACATGGGATAAGACCCCGTGACACTAATCTTTTTACATATACACAACAACAAAGGACAGTCCTTATTGTGTACCAAATTATATATCTCTCTTCTAAAGATTGTGTTTTAAGTAGATGCTAGCTTGGAGGGGTTAATTATTGAATAGGATCCAAATCCATGTGTGTGTATATGGATACAGTGAAATATTATATAGATACAGTGAAGTCAAGGGAGTACTGGTATTTTTGGCTATATATGCAAGGTCCTCGTGAAGAGAAAAGAAAGAAGAGTTTAATAATTGGTAATACTAATATATAGTACTAACTAATACTAATAAGAAATGGTACATAGTTTCTACAGAAACGATGTTGAAAAAGTGGAGCGATGGTTGCTTTCTAAGATCCTATTTAGCATTTGATTATGTTTGTAGCTTTATCTAAT
>JAOTQH010278192.1:0-10339 GCA_025631255.1 Cornus kousa
AACACAGCCTTAGTGGGAAGTAAGTGGAGTAAAACGTGGCCAAACCAAGGCCACTTACCGCTCACTGCAGGAAACAGCATGGAAATGACACAGACACAGCAGGTGATTCGCACCCTAAATAGTCAATTCAACGGTGGTATAAGCGAAATTTGTTGGTGGTGGCCCTTTTTTTTGTTTATTTTTTTCCCGCGGCCCGAGATCCTTTTAGTATCACGTTCGATCCAACAAAACAGTTTTTGATGTCGCCCTCAACATGTTTGAGGAAATATGTAGCTCAATCGTTTGATTTGGTTCAGCTTCATAATTGATCGCTTTGGCGTGGTGTTCGAGCAGTATTCATCAATTGATCTTTCTTCGCTCTCTCTCTATTGTGTTTAAGCTGCACAAATGGGACGTAAGAGAAACAATCCTCGGCGCTCCAAATTGCCGCCAGAGCCACCTAAGAATGCCTCTTCAAGCGGCGGAGCACCACCGACCGCCAGTTCAACCGATGAATTCCGTCAAGGTACTGAACCAATAGTGGATTCAGATACCATCAACAATTCTGCGTTAGAACTTTTTCAATGTGGTAACTGTACAGAAACCCTAGGAAATGATGATTTGTTGCTTAAAAATAGTAACCCTAAATGTATGGAGGAGGCAAATAACAATTTGAATAAGGAAATTGAGGAGAGTGTAAGAGCCATTAGGTTATTGGAGCAAACTATGGAGGAGAAGAAGTTGATTTTGGCTAGGGTTTTGAAGCAAAAGCAGAAAGCTGAAATGAACAATGCTCTATCTAGACTAGGTCAAATTAAAAAGTTTGATTCCTATGTGAACTCATTGAGTGATGAAGAAAAGTTTCGATTGCTTGAAACCAGAATTTCCGATTTCAGTGCTTATTTACTCAAACCAGAGGATCAAAATTTTGTATCTGAAGCTATAGGTTTTGCCAAGAATAACAGAACTTGGAAGTTCTGGGCTTGTTGCTGCTGTGATGAGAAGTTCTTAGATTCAGAGGTGTATCTGCATCATGTTAAGCAGGACCACTTAGGGAACCTCTCACCCAAATTGCAATCAGTTCTACCCAAGGAAGTTGATGTTAATTTCGTTGAGAAGTTTGACGGCAATCATGGGTTTGGTATCAGTAACAGAGTTTGTTCTACTTATGAGCGTCTTGTTATAGATGATTTTTCAGTGCATATAGAGCTTATGCCCTCCACATATGATTACAGTATTGCAGATGATGGCCCTTCATTTAATTCTGCGGTTGGTCACCATAAAGCTGCTGTGCTTCCGGATAAAGCCTTTATCATTAGATTGCTATGTGCTTGTCCTCCTGTTGAAGTAGTGTTTCAGTCATACAGAGATGATTGTAAGCATAAAAAAATTCAGGCAAAGGAATTATTGGAGCAACTTAAGAAGGAATGGTCTCTTTTAAAAGGCATGGCTGAGAAAAAATGCGATTATATGTGCAGCAAAGAAGTAGTGCAGCTTAGTAAAATTGAAGCAAAGATTGTTCGAAGCACTACTGCTATAAATCATCTAAAACTTAAAATTTCCCAATTATCGGCTCAAGATTATCGGCTGGTCATGTTACCCCTTTTGAGGACCTTTATACAGGTCTGTGTTGTTTGTCTCCAACTTATTATCTGCATTTAACTTGACATTCTCAATTGGGGAGACTTTGAGTTGGATCAGCAAAATTAATTGTCATCAACCGATGGGGAAAGCATGACTACGATTGATAAATCGTGAACAATTCCTTGATTGTTTAATTTCAATGTAAAGTCATTCAACTTCAGATCTAGCTTCTTCCCGCAGATCAAACATGTTACATATAGTTTCAAATCTTACTTAGCTGTGTCATGTTGACTTAAATGAATGCCAATTAAGAATGCCTACTTATTATGTTGTTTCAATTATCTCTTTTATTGCACATTTTTAAATATTAGCTGATATTGTCAATTGACATCCTCCTGATGCAATTTGTTATGTTATCATACCTTTATGGATCGATAAATTAGTAGGAATATAAGTCACAGCTAAATTTTATTGCATATTCTTTTTATGAGTATAATCGTTATGCAGTATGTTGCAGAATTGTCAAAGTTTCACAATGTTGGCAGGTACATTGAGAATATCTTTCTGCTGCTATACTCCTTTCTCCTTTATTGTTATTTTTGTTAAAGAATTGGTTCATCCTACCAATGAATTTGGATCAGCTTGACAATTTGTATTACATCATTAAAATATCAATGCAATGGGGACCCTAAAAAAATGGTTGGAAATGTATGTGAGGGGAACACCCAATTCCCTGTTTTGAGATGAGAAATACCCAAACAGGAAACCTATTGATGTTTGTTATCCATCAATTTGTGCCCAATAGATTCTGCTTTCTTTGTTTGTTATTCATATAGATAGTTCGGAGGGTTTTGCTTTGTTAAATATTCTATCTGCGAAACTAGCTCTAAGGAACATACACGAGTTGTCCTTGTTTTCTAGTACCGAAGCTATTCCAAGACCTGACGAGAAGAATGAGAGAGGGATCATTGTTAGAGGGATCATTGTTGAGATAAATCTTAATGAATTAGAACAAAAGTCTGCTGAAAGTCAGTATAGAGTGGAGTCGTCCTACACTGGTATTAAAGCTAGCTAGTCTCTACTTGATTTCGGCTTTCAATTTACTCAATACGATTTTTTGTTTATTTGCTATCATTCTAGGCTTCTATCAATCCTGGTGGAACTGTTTTAACTTTGAGCACCGAAATCTCAAAGGGTTAAATAGGTCCATTCTTGGTTCAGTGACTGCTAGCAACTTCCTCAACCCTCAGGTGATTTTTACCTTGATGTGAAAATAACATCATTTATAGAAATGTTTTTGCATCATACAATTTAGTTGGTGAGAGGAATGTGTTCCGGGTGAGTTTGTCTTTTTTATTACGGTAGTATTTATTTTTATTTATTTATTAGGGTAAGTGTATCCCCGCGAATTGCAAAAGCTTATGTGATATTTTATGTATATTGCTGATATACTTATATCTATAATTTCATAATATAAATCTGGATTTCTTATTTAGAATTGTCTCTTCCTTTCTTTTTGTTTAATTTTTCTCATATTACGTTCGTTAGCAAGAAAAAAAAAAAAAAGGAAATGGATGGGAGGAAGAAAAACAAGACATTATTCAGTGACTTACCGGTCTCAAATGAATGGGACAGCAGCCAACAGACATTATAATGATCTTAAAAGTAAATTTTTTTCATTATTTTTTTTCTCAATTTTTGTTACCATTTCTATTATCTAAATTCTTTATTTTTGAAGATTACAGTATTTTAATCTCATGTCTCTTGTATCAACATAGTTTTAAAATTATGCTTATTATTGTTGTTCATTGTTTAAGATTTAACTACTGCTTACTATCGTTGTATGAGTTCCTAGTATGTAAATTTATGAGATAAATATAAAATGTGACTTTACCTTGTTATGAATTTTGTGTGTGTTTTCATTGACTACTGCAACACAAATTATAAAAATTTCCCTAACATTTACCACATTTCAAAAAAGAATATACTGTACAAAATTCAAATCCTGTCATATTTGAACTTTCAATAAATAAATAAAAATATATATCAAATATCATGATTTTCTTTTTAATTTATTATTCTTTTGTCCAGAAGCCACATAGACCTGAACTCTCAACTGTCTGCTTTGATTTATATTGTTGTGTGAAAATTAAAATAAATAAACAAAAAAATAAATAAAAATTGAGAACCTCCTGGCTCCCTATGTTATAAAAGTGACTTAAAAGTTAGAACAATTGTTTCAATATATATATATATCATTGTTTGCATGTTGAAAAATTAAAATTTTGTGAAATGGGAAAATCATAAATTTTTAATTGCAGTAGATTGTAGTGAGAGAAATCTGGTTAGATCTTGAATTTGTACTCAAAATGTAGCTCGTCACATAAGTTTCACTTGTCGGCTATGTGAAATATTTGTTTGGCGAGTATTATCGTTTTATATCTTCTCAAATAAATAAAAGTATATAACCGTACTGTTAATATTCTAGAAGCATATTATGTACTCCCTCCGTCCCATAATAGATGTCACTTTTAGAAAATCATGTCTCTCACAAATTGAACTAACATGGTTCCCTAAACAGGATGTTTATTGTAGGACGGAAGGAGTAAGTATTTAGTTGGTCAGATACCGTACTGTCAATATTCTAGAAGCATAGTAGCATACTATGCATGTGGTTGGTTACATTATTATTATTATTATTATTATTTGGATAATTCGGATATTCAAGCTTTGTCCCGACTAACTCTTGAGGATCCAAGAAGGACTCTTCTGGGTAAGTCGCTGCGTATAATAAAAGAGACGTGATCCCAAGTTGTAGTAAGCTTCTAGTGAGAATCGAACCCCATAACTGGTGCTTGGAAACACCAAAATCCAGGTGATTTTATCATTAGGCTAGCTAGCCCATTGGAGTTCTCGTGGTTGGTTATTTGGTTAGATGGAAATGGCAAGAAAATAAGGAAGATAAATTAACACTTATAGAATTTTTGAGAGAAAATTAATTTCCCCAACCACTTAATTTTCTCATACATGTTTTACAAAAAAAATAATAAAAAAATGTTTTTTGAACTTTCCACAACCACAATTTTATTTTATTTTATTTATTTTTTTGAGACAGTTTTATGAACTTACAATAATATCATTTCTTTTGTGATAAGTTTCATTCATTCAATTTATAAAATGATTATTTTTCATATATAAATATATATATTTTTTAAATTATTATGTTAATCAAATACAAGATGAAAAATTATTTTCTTTTTATTCACTTCACTTTCTATCATTCATTCTCATACAACCAAGCAGCTGAAATCAATAGGATAAATTTTTAATTTTTAATTTAATTTTATTTTATTTTCACTCTCTTTTACTATCACCTTTCACCACTAATTCTCGTCTAGCCTTTTTGGCCCACATCATGCCAACTGATGCGAATCAATTTGCCTACAAGCTCAGTAAATGGGCGATTAACTCCATGTTCATTGTCCCAATTTGGCCCAGCTGGTTGAGACTGTGGTCTCTGTTCCTGTTTCTTCTTATGGCGCCCTATCGCCTTTGTTTTGTAGCTCTCTTTCTTTTTTCTTTTTTACAAAAATCAAACAATAAAATAAATAAATAAAAACAGTGATGTCAATTCAATAAGGTTAGTTTTGTAATTCAAAATTTTCAAACTTTCTAAAAGCACCATAATTAATAATCTTTACTAAAATAAATAGCCATGATGTCAATTCAATAAGGTTAGTTTTGTAATTCAAAATTTTCAAACTTTTCTAAAAGCACCACAAGTTTTCTAATTCTATGCATTTGTCTCCAACCATGGTTTTTTTTTTTTTAACCTCGAGTACCAAACATGAAGGCTTGATCTTTTAACCTCCCTTTGAAAAGTAAAAACCTGATACCGCTAAACCACTGCCAATTAGTTCTCCAAACATGGTTATTGTTCTCTGTCAATTAAAAATATTTGTGCACTTGTTTAAATCTCCTCTCTCTCTTTATATGTGTGTTTTTATTGAATAGTTTTGAAAAGAATGGAGAAGAAAGAGATGAATCATACACTAATATAAAACATGTTTTGAGAAGAAAAACACATTTTTTGAGAAAGAAAAAAAGACCTAATTGATTATGCAATCCTCATATTTTGAGATTATTTTGCATTTATTTATTTAAGGGGGGATATTCGCATTCCATTATACAACTACACCTTATTATTATTATTTTTTTCTGTAGTCTCTAGCAATTCAAGCAGATAATTTTCAGGTATAAACAAGCAAGAAAGTGACTTAACCGGGAGCTAACTAAATTTAGTGGTTATTGGATGGTATAAATAAACAGAGACCATCTGTTATAAAATGTCACTTCAAAAATCATTTTCATACATAAAGAAGTGTTTATAGTGGCAGTATCTACAGTAGGTTAAACTTGGTTGTACGAAATTAAATTCGGACACAAACATACAAAGAAGAAATTTGTAGATGCTAAATTGCCAAAGCCTCCTGCCGGGAATGCCAAGCTACAACATCTTCGTAGTCCAAGTTGCCCCAAAACATATAAATCCAGGGCACTGCCCACTGTAACATCAACATGTCCCATACCTGCAACTTTTATCCTCTCCAAATCAGCCATTACTGCGACACCACCAGCATATGTCACCGGAATCTGGCAGCCAAATCACAATGAATTTACGATTTGGTTAAATTAGTGTGTGTGCATGCATACATGGCAATATATCAAATGCCTAGTGACATTATTGACTCCGTTCCATGACAATGTACAATGATCACCACAGGTTGCTGCAACTCATTGATTCCATGTCTAACGGATGCCAAATACAACATAGTTTGCAGCCATATGCAGAATCAGAACTTTTATTTAAACAAACAAAATCATCATATAAGAACGACTAATAAGGGGGTCATCAAAGCTTGCTTTGAAACTGTTACATATAGACAAGCCATTTTGACATTTCTTGTCAAAATAACATTAATCCATGGCAGTGGATGTATTTAGTGCATAAACCAACTGACGATTGATTGTTTTAGTTGTAGGCATGTAATAACCCCTATGCATTCGTAATTGGAGGAATTAGAAATGAAGTCCAAGAGGGAGTAAAAAGACATAATGTTTACATACCGGTGAGTGCCTGCCAAGCAATGCCACAAGCTCTTCGGCAATTCTAATCTGGAATAAATAGATGCTAGAAACCAGGTCAACTTGATGATTTAAGTGCATCAAATCGTAAAAAAAGAAGAGACTCCATGTATCATTATCCTCCAAGTATCATCACTCTCTATGTACAACCTAAAATAAAACATTTAACGTATTAGAAACCAACACTAGTATTTGAATGAATACAAGCAACAATTATGCATCAAAAAGCTAAAGTCAAATGGCTAGAAGTGGGAGATCAAAACACTTCTTATGTCCAAAGAATTTTCAACAACAGAACTAATAGAAGGAAGCTTGTCGGTCTTGCATCATAAAATGGTGAAGCTCAAACATGAAATTTTGAATCACAACATGTAGATAATGCACAAATTTTAAAAAAAAAAACTTTTGTTTCACCATTCACCAACATATATACTGTCTATGTATGATAAAGTTCATGATGGTACCTCATTGACCCCTTGAGCAGCACGAACAAATCGCCCATGTATATTTATGTATCAATAAGATGCAGGTCAAGACTAGAATCAGCATACAAAAATAATAATTTTGCTGCAAGGGTAAGGGTTGTCATTTCAAATTTCAAGTAATTTAGAACAGAAGATTCCATTTGCAAAGCCTGCAAAAATCATATTGGATAGTACTTGGCAAAAACTCAAAGCAACATGTAGATAATGCACAAATTCAGCTACATAAAATAGAAACCGAACCTCTTCCTCGAAGTACGTGTTATCAGTGATGCAACAGGACTCTTCCACCTGGGGTGCACAAATCTCCTCATATTCACAGGAAATCTCATTTCATTTGTTACTATCCATGTTTATTCTTTGGCATGCGCACATGAAAAAAAATAAATAATATAACAATAATAATAATAAAAAATAAAATAAAATAAACGTTCGCAGGCGGACAAATGTATAGAAAGGGATGGAACTGAGAAAAAGATTAAAGATAAATTGGCATGAGGCATAAGATATATATTTTTTCCTAGTTATGAGGCATAAGATATCATCATGCATGCAACACCAAGCAATCTCTGCCTATCCATCACATTGCCAGGAAGATACCTATCTATGTAGTTAATAGTCAAATAGAAGGTATCCATTCATGAAATATATATAGTTAAACACCCAAGTTCCATAAAGGCTGATCATATTGCCAACCAGGACTTTGATAATTAAATTAAAATCCCGCTTTCTTGGTAAAAATGTATTAATATACCAAATCTCACTCCTAAAAGCATGAGACTTCAGGGGGTATTTGGAATACCAAATTGGTAATACTACCACACACCATAATTTACCTCCACAAGCCAGTCAATAAGTATAGAATGCATGCGATCATTAATGTCATTCTGGACCCTTTCCATGAAGTCCGTGGAAGGCCTTTTCTTTGCCTAAATTCACATTGGGAAAAAAAAAAAAGAACAGAGGAAAAAATGTAAAAACAATATATATATAGAATCAAGAGTCCTAATTAGTCCACAATTGTACAAACTAGTCCTCAAACAAAATTATTATACAACTTAAGATAAGAAAAACAACTTAGGATGGCTATCAGGCTATGTAGTGAGTAATATTCCAATACCATAAGTTTTCTTCTAGTCCAATGTCATAGGTTTCTACAATATAAATTTTCAATTCAAACTAGATATCTGTAAGTCAAGACTGTTAATTACACTATCCACTCACACACACACATATATTGATGCGTTTTTCATTACTTTGCCTTTGATAACAATGTTTTCCAGGCATACTAATGCACTGTATTACATAACACCATATTCAAGAAAATTAGCCATAGACCACCATTAAAACAACAAATCTATAGGTGACAGAAGCACATGTATGTATTAATATGAGCAAATAATCTATACAGAGATCACTTCATCACTAATCACTAAATGCAAATACATATATTTGAGTAAACATAAATGCGAAAAGCACACTCCATTTAGTTAAATGCAAATCTATCAACTTATCACCATAACAAAATTCAAACCACATTTTTATGTTTAAGAAATATTACATCTCCTCAAAACACACCTAATACATATAGAGAGAGAGAGAGAAACCTTCAGTTTCCTGTGTTGTAGTTCAGCGATCGGATGAAATTGAGGTGTAGCCATCTGAAATCCGAAGAAATCGTCGCTCCAAATCCTACTTCAGTGCGGCGATCAAATGAAATTGTGGCGTAGCTGTCTAAAATCTGAAGAAATCGTCACTCCAAATCCTACATCAGTCTAGCGATCCGATGAAATTGAGACACAGCTGTCTGAAATCCGTTGAAATTGAGACATAGCTGTCTGAAATCCAATGAAATTGATCAAGGGTCATTTGACTGCAATAAGAATCCTTAAACAGTAGGAGGGAAAAGCCACATTCGAGAATACTCTCTCATCTGGACACCTGTTAAGAATACTCAACAAGTTCTGATTTTTCTACCTTCCGGAAAAAAAAATAATAATAATAAAATCGCTCCTCAGCACTCTCACTCATCTTCATAAGCAAACTCTCTGCGTTCCACTCTCTCTCATCTTCATTCGGAGGCGCTCCTCTCTCTCATCTTCGTCTGCAAATTTTCAGCCGCTCCAGTCCAATGTAAGTTCTTCAATCTATATAATTTTAGAAATGCTTTATTTTGTTTCTATATGTAACTCATTCGGACAATTACGCTTTCTCTCTCCATTCTCTATCAAATTCATCGGCGGCGCTCCTCTCTATCAAATTCATCGGCGGCGGCGCTCCTCTCTCTCATCGTCATCTGCAAATTTTCAGCCGCTCCAGTCCAATGTAAGTTCTTCAATTCATATATTTTTACAAATGCTTTATTTTGTTTCTATATGTAACTCATTCAGACAATTACGCTTTCTCTTTCCATTCTCTATCAAATTCATCGGCGGCGCTCCTCTCTATCATCTTCATCGGCGGCGCTCTCTCATCTTCATCGGCGCTCCTCTCTCTCATCTTCATCGGCAAATTGTCAGCTCCTTCACAATGTAAGTTCTATGTATGTAATGTATATATTTTTTGAAATGCTTTATTTTGTTTCTATATGTATCTGATTGAGACAATTCCGCTTTTATCGGAAATTATATGACTAATGAGATTACAGTTGTTAAGGAAATTTGTAGGAATAGAATGTTCAAGTCATTTTAATCACTTGTGATATTCGGATTTACAGCAAAAAGCGATTTATGATGCAATTTTTTGGAATGATCATATTCGATATGTTCTCTATTTAAACTAATTTCCATTTTGATTTAACGTTTTCAACTAAGTAATAGAATGTTCGTGAAATTGTATACGGTTTCAGTTCGTTTTTGAAAGAAACTGAAACAACTACACGATTTGATGTTCTTTTTGGAAAATATAGGGTTTACGAGTGTTGATTTTTTTAGGAAATCAAGGTCATTGCAATTTTATCGATATTATCATGTTCAATTTTTATTATGCACGCAACATTTCTTTTTTAAATGTGAATTAATTTTTCTTTTCATATTTGATATGATCTGATAGATTTCTTGAAACTTTATATGTTTTTATTTATTTATTTATTTATTTTATTTGGAGGTTTTCAAGTTTTTCAAGATCATAAAATTGTTCTTCTCTTCTCC
>JAOTQH010278203.1:0-10339 GCA_025631255.1 Cornus kousa
AGTATATTATACTATATTATATATATATATATATATATATATATGTGCACACAATTGAAGTTTAAGACATAAAAGAAGAATTGAGTTCTATATATGTTACAGTCCAGAAGGAATGACTCCAGATAGATGGCTCATGGCTAGGTCCACAAAAGACAATAACAGATCACAGCGGTCCATATTCCAGGGCCGTCAGCCATGCACCAATTGTTGAGGATGTTGATATCATTCAAAAGTTAGGCAGCCAAGGACCCGTAAAGGGACCACTCTGGAATTTTTTTTATTATTTTTTAATTTTTTTGTTATATAGTTGATTTTTATTTTTTTAATTTTATACCATGTCCCCTGAAATTTCACAAATGCCGGCCCACACTATTTAAGTTCCCAAAACATTATTTTATCTCTTTCACACTTGATTCGATCGGTTTATACCGATATTCACCCAAATCTATTACACCGATATCGCGACTGTAAACTTCTTGTGAAAATTTCATATATTTTATAAAATAACACAAGTACAATAAATCAACTCAACATTACACAATGAAATTGAAATAAAATAATAAATAATCCATTATTGAAATACTTTGAATAATATATTAATAACACTTTGTAATTCTTTCAATAAAATGAATGCAACAATATGAACAACATGGATATAAATATGAACAAAAATTTAACAAGATAAATAATTCAGCAATATAATATTAATATTAACTCAATAATATAAATTAAGAAGTAAAATGATAGTAATAAAATATGTAAAAACGTGCTGACGTGATTGTTGAGGCATGTGTAAGGACATTGATCTAAACTGATAGTCCTTTTATATTGACCTAAAACTGATAGTCCTCCCCTTCGTGCTGGTATTGACAAAACTAGTCAACTCTAACATACAACCCAATCAGCTCGTAACGTCTCTTCCATATGCACGATCACAGAAAGACTAGGTATAAGTCTATATGTCTCGTTGTCCATAAACTCCATATGTAAAATAGTATATATTAACATCGATCTCACACAAGAAATAGTTGTAGAGATAGACAATAGAATAAAGAGAAGAGTCTCACTCACCCTATATAATCATCACTCATCCTTGATAGAAAAATGAGACGTATTTCTCTTTATATAGAATGATAACTATAGCGGTTATCCATACTTAATACGATATTAAGTAAAAATAAAATGATTATATTAAATATAATTTAATAATATTAAATATAATTTAATAATATTAAATATATTTATTTATTACCAATAGGCCTATAACCTAGCGGTACCAGACCCCTACATTCCAAAGGCATGTTAGGGGTTTAAACCTCCTAAATTTTAGGATTCACTTAAATTTTATACCATGCCCCCTGAAATCTCACAAATGCCGGCCCACACTATTTAAGTTCCCAAAATATTATTTTATCTCTTTCACGCTTGGTTCTCTCATCTCTGCCTCGTGCGCGAACATATATGGTATATCAGACAATATAGCTCCAATCCTTCAGGCCCTCTATCTTCGTCAATTCTTTCCATCACCGACCAGCCCCTACCTCCATTCGGCAATCCATGTCTCTCTCTCTCACATACACGAATCTATATATCTATAGCTATATATATTATTTATGTTGTTGTTAAAAGGCCGCTCCCTAACATAATTTCCTGAGTCCGTCTAGTTCGGTATATCTTTAAATAAATGACGTGTTTGAATATATCATTTATTTTTTTATTTATTTTCTTTTTCCATTTGGGCCATCAGCCATGCACCAATTGTTGAAGAATTGGATACCTTATTTTCAACGGAAGGTCAGCCCATTCAAGATAAAATAAGTGTGTTAACCGTGAATTCGTCCAAAAATCAGTGAATTAATAATTTGTTAGTGAGTGATTTAAATAAACAGATCACTACTTAATGAGTTAACAAAGAATGATATATTTAACAAAGAGTCGTCCAAATACAACTGCAAGAAAACTGTGACACCTAAATAACTATTTTTTGTTCCTTTTTTTGTCTTTATTTTTTCCTCTCTTAGTACTTTCAACAGAGAGTGACACAAATAAAGGCGTGGGCTGCTCCCAACCTTGACCACTAAATAACTATTTTTTTTTTTTTTTCCGTTTTTCCTCTCTTAGAACTTTCAACAGAGAGTGAGAGAGAGAGCAGAAAAAGAAAGGCGTGGGCTGCTCCCAACCAACCTTAGCCACGGATCTCTCTTTCTATGTAGCATATATCCGCTGCTAATGATGTGGGCTGTCTGAAGCTAAGTTATATAAAGCGGGAACAAGAGCAAATTCGGGAGCGGGAACGTGAGAGTGGCAGAATTAAGTCATAAGTAACGAGAATTTGAAGAAAAACACGCTCAAAATGTGAGAGTGACACTTGTTAAAAAAGATTGTGTGACCTACTCTGAAGCTCAATTCACAACTAATTCATATGTGAATACCAAGTGTTTTTAAATTGCCTAACAACATCATCATCGACATCAAATCATAAGGAAATAGATAAAAATAATAAACTTCTACTTAGACATCTTGCATGTATCACTGTCTCTTCGTGCAAACTGAAAATAGAATAAAAATTAATTAAGAATTAGCAACAATATTGTTATTCAATTTATTAAGCATTGGGTATTGTGAATGAAGCCCAAAATTTTTTATTTTTTATTTTTAGTTGGCACCAGGAACTCTCCTAGGCCGGACCCCTTAGGGACCCACCCTAGGCTACAAACCTAGGAGTGTAGGGCAGCCCCTGCCATACACCAGGTTAGTCGAGAGAATCATAGGAGGGGGCAAGACTCGAATCTAGGCGAATGATACCCATTATCAAAGACCTTCCCATTAGTGTTAGCCCCGGGGCAATGAAGCCCAAACTTGGTGTCATCATTATCCTCATAATCAAGCTAAAAAAATTGAATGGAAAAGAAAGGAGAGTAATGGGCTATTTAAAACTATTAAAGAAATGATAGCTAAAAAAAAAAAGAAAAAGAAAAAAACAAAACCCAACCAACCAACAACAACAATTATTGAATTGAAGTCGTATAGGATAGCATGTCCAAGAAATGATTTGTGATAATAACAAAAATAAATTATGATGGGATTGGATTAAATTCATCATTATAAACAATATTAAGGAAATGGTCATATATATATATATAACTACATATTCTATAAATAGGATCTTGTCCTATAATACCAGGGTCTCATTAAATAAGAGATCCAGCATTCAGGAATACACAACAAATTATTACATCTCATAATTCAGATGTAATAAAAACATCTCATAGTTTAGGTTACCGTGGTTTCTAAAACTCATAAACTAATTTCTAAGTCAAAAAGTAATACAAAAATAATACTTTTCTGTTTGAACAATTTTCCAGCATCCAAACATAATCAATTCAACTCAAAAAAAAATAATAATAATAAAAAAATAAAAAATAAAAAATGACGTTTCAAATTGTAATAAAATAGATTTTATTAGAGAAAAGAGAATAACCAATTATTTCAATTTTGGCTACTGGCCTATAAGGACCTCTCTTCGTTGGATTTGCTGTAAACTATAATTATTCGTACAAACCATTAATCATAAATAAACATGAACCCCGAAATCTTAGAACTTCATTATTTTCATATAGTTTATAATGCATAAATAAATAGTTAGATATAAATACGTAGATCTGTAATTGCAAATATAGTAGATATCAAAGCAAACGTCGAGATCCTTTCTGCAGAACCAACAATGTGATATATTGCAAGTTAAAGTGTGGAAATTGATTTCTCTCTCTTGACCTTTTGCACACATAAACATTATACATGTTATTTCATTAGCGTACATAACTGATGGAAATATGCACTTTTATAAAGACAGAGAGAGGACCAATTTTCATTTTAGTAACCTTAATTCCACTTTCCATCAAAATAAGGAATAAATAGAAAAATGTTTTTCTAAGTAATAATTACCAAAAAGGTAATTTATAAGTTGACCAAATAATATAATATTAATCTGATATCTATTTTATTTAACCACCAAATAATAGAAGTATCACGTGTCCAAATCATGTGGGCCACAAATATAAGAAAACATTTTACATAAATTTCATTTTGTTCTATTAATTCTTGTTGAATTAAATTGTTAAGTTGTACGAGCTGTTATGTCCCAACAACCAAACACCGAAAAAACCTAAGAATGCTTATTATAACTAGCTTGCCAAAAAATCATATATCTTCACTAATGCTATGCCCCTATGCCATACACAACACCAATCGGTGGAAGTAAAAAACATAATCATGAGCATTTTCATCTTAGAACATTAATGTCATATACAGGGAAAAAAAAAAAAAACACCCATCATAAAACCTCATTTGCAAAGCAGTTGCATTTTGATCTTTTTCAGTTTAACCACCACTTCTTTTATGTCACTCCTATCTTCTGGTAGTACTCTTGAACACTCCAGCCCTAATTCTATGATAGTTACAAAAATACCTTGTATGGAGTTCATTAAATCTCCTCCTGCTGTCAACAAACCTTTGTCAATGACTCTTGCTACTTTGTGGGGAAGTGCTGCACTCACCCATTGCCTCAGACTTAATTCATCAGTGAACATTTCATTTCTGGGGTTTTTTTCTTGTGAATGTCTCCAACAACAATATTCCATAGCTATAGATGTCAACTTTAGTGGACACTCTTCCCTCTGAACCATACTCTGTCAAAATATTCATTTTGTTCAAGCACGGTCAAAAATCATACCTTCATTAATTGTTTATCATATATTGCTAATTAATCCTGATATTAAAAAGGAAATATAGAGAACAAATAATTTGTAACTAGTCATTAGAACTATGCAATTACTTATGTATATACAGGCAAAATTCATGCATTTGTATGCTTGGTCATCAATATATCCTCGTCAAGATATTCATAGGACTGATGAGAACAAGCAACTTACATTATTATAACAAGCCATATAAAGGGTAAAATTTTAAAAAATATAGAATAATAATAATAATGGATAGAAAGGGTATGCATTGTCATCCATATATAACTTGATAATCTAACAAGTTTGAAAAAAATATATACAAAATGATAAAGGAAACTGTATTTGTAAATCATGGTGAATAAGGATGAAAACATTTTACCTGGTGCAATGTAGCCAACTGTACCTAAAGTCTCCGTTTGTGTTGCAGTCTTATTCTCTACTAAAATCTTTGCAATCCCAAAATCTCCCAGATGTGCGATCATGTCTTCATCTAAAAGAACATTGCTAGGCTTCAAATCACAGTGGACAACAGGCTCTAATTGACCCTGATGGAGATGCTCCAAGCCTAAGGCAACGTCAAGCATAATGCTGACGCTTTGAAAGAGATTCAAACAGTAGTTGTGAGAATATAACCACTTCTCTAGACTTGCCTAATAAAAAAGAGATTCAAACAGTAGTTGTGAGAATATAACCACTTCTCTAGACTTCCATTAGGCATGTATTGCAAAACCAAAGCTCTTAATTCAGAGTTAGAACATGTACTTATGATCTTAACAAGATTTCGATGCCTGACAGTTCGTAGTACTTTGCATTCTGTTTCAAAACTTTTGAAAGCTTCTTCAAATTGTAAGTTAAGAATTTTCACGGCAACGTTTGTTCCATCAGAAAGTATTCCTTTGTACACAGCACCAAAACCTCCTATGCCAATTAGATTGGATTCACAAAACTTATCCGTAGCATTATAAAGCTCTTCATATGAAAACAACCTATGCTCCATTACGTCTAACAAATTGGCAGAACTATGAACTTGTGCTTTATTTCCATAACATTTTTTTAGCATCATATACAACAGGGCAATGAAGATTGCAACTGATTCAACAATGGCTAGAAGAACATATTTGTAGGAAAAATGTTTAGTTCTTGAACCTGAGCATGGCGGAACCTGAAAAGTTTGTTTCCCACAGAGTGCTTCATTCTTCAAAAAAGATTCCATCGTAAAATTTTCAAAAGGACCTCCACTTGGAATCTCCCCAGATAACTTATTGTAAGAGAGATTCAAATATTTGAGATGTGAAAGTGCCTCTAGAGACTTGGGTATAGAACCAGATAGATTGTTGTGGGAGAGGTCCATGAAATCAAGCGTTATCAAGTTGCCAAATGATTCAGGTATAGGTCCCCAAAATGAATTCCCGGACAAGTTGATAGAGCCTATACTTTGAAAGGCTCCCAAAGTGCTTGGAATGTTACCTAAGATTTGGTTCCAGGACAAATCTATGATTTGAAGTGATTTCAGTGCTTTAATTTTGGGATCTATAGTAGTTAATGAATTGAATGACAAATTCAAGAACCAAAGATTATCCAAGCTCCATAAACTAAATGGTATTGATGAGTTCAGCGAATTAGAATGCAATAACAACGTCCGCAACCCACTAACATTTCCGATGCATGCGGGAATTGATCCGGAGAGGTCATTGTTATTGAGACTAATATCTCCCAAGTTGTGCAAACTGCAAATCTCCTTAGGAATAAATCCTTCAATCCTGTTATCATCAAGGTACAACCTTTGCAGATCCTTCATACCCTCGATTGTCGATGGAATTGATCCGGTGAAATTATTGCCACTCAAGATAAAATACTTCAAGTTCTTAAAGGAACCAATTCCCTCAGGAATTTGACCCATTAGTTGGCAATAAGATGCATCAAACATGAGACTGGAACTAGAAAGATTTCCAAAAGAAAATGGTAAAATGCCGTGAAATGGATTATTATTTATAAATAACCTTTCCAAGGATTTCAAGCTTGTCAAAGAAGTGAGAAAACTAAGTTCCTTACTTCTCGATTCTATAGTTAACCGGTTATTCTCCAGATTAAGTGTTGTGAGTAATTCTATGTGGCCTAGACTTGCGGGTACTGTTCCGGTGAAGTGGTTGCTACCTAGCCTTAACTCGGTGAGCATAGAAAAATTGGACAGACCAGAAGGGATGTTTCCACTGAGTTGATTTACACCAAGGCGGAGAATTTCAAGATTAGAAGGCCCAATAATAGTGCTCAAGGGAAGATTTCCGGAAAGATCATTAAATTCTAACCAGATATCATGTAAAGAGGAGATGTTGAATATAAATGGAGGAATTGACCCAGTCAGATAATTTTGACCGAAATAAATCCCTTCCAAACGTGGAACCTCACTAGGAATATTTCCATGAAACCTGTTTATTTCCAAACCAAGCCACTTTAAGCTCGACATGTTAGCAAAGAAAGATGGAATTGTACCTGTGAGGTGGTTTCGTCCTAGATAAAGCTCACTGAGACTGGGCAAGGTACTCAATTCTTTGGGTATGCTGCCAGTAAATCGATTTCCTGTTACCAATATGATTTGAAGCTGTCGGCAGTGGTGTAAACTAGCAGGGATCACCCCTTCTAGGTGGTTATAATATAAAATGAGTGCCTTCAAGCTACGCAAATGACTGATCTCCTGAAAAAGTTGACCACGAAAATTGTTGCCACCAAGATGTAGTCTCTTGAGAAAGGAGAGGTTACCCACATAAGGGGAGATGGTGCCATGGAGTCCAAATTCAGGAAGCTCCAAAGCTGTGACTCTTTGTCTGTATCGGCCGCTACATGAGACACCAACCCAACCGCAAAAGTTGGTTTTTTCAGTCCAGTTGCTCACCAAAAGGTTGTAGGGGTCCAACGTGATTGCGGACTTGAAGGCAAGGAGAGCCGATTCATCAGTGTAGTTTGATGAAAACATGGCACGACAAACCGCGCATGACTGCAGTAGCTGAAGCACTAATAGCAGCAGCAAGGGAATGCCAAACCTCTCCATCTTCGAGGACCAAACAAACACAGCGAGTGCTTAGAAAGAAAGAGAGCTACACAGTGTTTCAGTAGTATATATCTTGATCGAACTGCACTATACATATGTACTGCACGACCAATTAGTTAAGCCTTTATGCCCGAGTCTTCTTTGATTAAGATCGCCATCTCAAAGTCATTTTTTTTTTGCTTAGGTGTTAGTTGAGGAACTTTCTGTGAAGAATGCATTTACCCTAAAAAGATAAATAAATGAATAAATGGATGGGGTCCTTATGCTGCATTTTTTAAGACAAACGCATGTGGCAGGAGATATTATTGTCAACTCCGTGCCAAGGGTGATGAACACTTCCAAATACTTTTTTTGTAAACAAACAAAAGATTAGAAGAAGCCGCCTCTGTAGACCTGGCAATGGGTCAGAGAGGTTAGATGAGGAAAGAAAGGAACAGAGGGAGGGCCGAATGAGTGTTTGTTATTTGGAAGGAAAGAGGGAAGAACCAAAAGTGAGAAGAAAATAAAAATTGGTTCACACTGTTAAAGAGTAGACAAAAGTGATTGGGTGAGTTACTTGCCATAGTAAAACAAAAATTATAGTATCTTTTAAAGGTACATTTTTTCTTATCACCGTTTTTTTAATCTCATATTAATAGAGTCGGTCACATGAATGACGGAAGCCTCAGGTAACCCTTTTATTTTTTTCTGATATATTAATAAAATAATAAAATCATCTATTTCCTTCTCTTACATTCAACCACATTCTCTGAGTACACATGCACAAACACAGTCGGATTTTATATATTTCTTAGATATTTTTCTCTAATATTAAAGCGCAGTTCAAGTGCTTCATATCCTCTTTAAATACTGTTGCTTTTGCTGCAATAGTTTGTTTAGAACCTGAGAAGGGTATGGAATATTTTTCCAAATAGCTTATTAATGGAAGAAGAAGCTCGGGCGTAGCTAAAAATTTTGATTTGGGGTGGACAAATTAAAACTATGTAATTAAAATTTGAAAAAATTATAAATCAATTGAAATATATATATTTTTTATAATATTAGTCTTTCTATATTTATTGAGAAAAATATAATCCAAAAACTGAGAAAAACGCAACCGAAATAAATAATGAGGGAAAATTGGATAATTCAATTACCTTGACGTGGTATTATTTAAAAAATGTACCATTTTAATTAAACAAAATTTCTCAATGTTGCCCAAACAATGACTAGAGAGGGAGGTGAATTGAATCTTTAGACAAGCTTAGCAACTTTTCGAATTTGAGGCTGATATCAATGGAGTGTTTGGTATGTAATTAGGTGGTCAACAATTTGTATAAACAGGGTATGAATCTTAAGTGCTTGGTGTGCAAACAAAGTGAGGTAGCTTGGAGTAGTGTGCTAACGGATGTGAACAATAAACAGATCAAAAACAGAGAATATACAATGGTGGCTATTGCATAACTAAGGTAAAAAATAGAGACTATATCTTACCCGGGAAAAAAAATACACCAGATGGTTTTGCCTCCAAAGGTAGTGACAAACAATATCATCATCTCTATATGATACTACATGCATTTATAGACACATATTATTCATTTTTATAGAATAATAGTTGAAAGAAATAAAAAACACAACACATTCAATTCAACAAAAACTTATTCATTTTTTTTTTCATAAATGTACAAAAACTTATTCATGTTTATACACAATTCGATAAGCTTTTGACAAAATAAACTTAATTATTGTAACACTAAGAAAACCAAAATACAGACTAATTTTGATCTAAATTGCTGAAGGTTGCGATAATTACGTATCATCATCAGTATGTCTGATAATACTTTAAGACAAATGCCTCATAGGCAGACCAAGAACTAACAGCATTGTGCAGTGTATCGGACAGCTTCCCCTGTAAAGGAGAAGATGGAAAAGCGTTTCTAAAGGAACCGCTTTCTTAAGGAATTTGACCGATTGGTTGGCAATCAGATGCAACAAACAGCTGAAGGTAACTTGAAATTTTTCAAGAAAATCTAGTAAGATACAATGAAATTAATATGTTAAGATCACATAACGATAACTCTTCCAATTAAGGATGTCAAGTTTGTCAAAGAAGTGAGAAATTCAATTGATGACTTCTCCTGTGTTGTTGTTTAGGAGGAAAGATTACGGATTTAGTCCGCGCAGGAAAGAACATAAGGTACAATACAAGATAAAAAAAGTCCAAACAAACAAACTTAGAAAAAAACTAAGGATGCCTGCTAGCTAGTTAGTCAATAACAGAAAACCAAAAAAAAACATACCATTCATCTTCACTAGTGCTATACAAAACACGGATTTAGCCTGATCAACCTCGATGCCTTGTCGATTGACCATGAACCCTAGGAACTTGCCATGATTAACACCAAATGCGCATTTGAGGGGATTCATTTTAAGGTTATACTTTCTGCATCGCTCAAACACTAGACATAGGTCATGGATATGGTTGAATGCTTTTTTGGACTTGATAACTAGATCGTCAACATAATCTTCAAGATTGTGATGCAGTAGATCATGAAAGATAGCAGTCATGGCT
>JAOTQH010278233.1:0-10337 GCA_025631255.1 Cornus kousa
GTCCTTCACTCTACTTTGCCAAAGAGTGAAGCTACCCTTGCCATCAATACCTCTCCACCTTAAATTGTGAAGCAAGATTACATTATTACCGGCCATGATTGTCACAAGTGCCCAAGACAAACAACACCAATGTTATGATAAAAAAATCTAGATCAAGAATTTGGTTATTTCAGGCTTTTGATATTTTGGATTAAAAAAGATTTTTAAAATAGGGATAAAATTGTCATTTTGCACCTTTTTAATGGAAAAGGAAATTGGGGTCTAAGTGATAGTTAATTTCGAAAGATGTTTGAAAGTGATATTTAGCCAAATCTGGGGGATGTCCACGAAATTAACCCAAAAAAAAAATAATAATAATAATAAATAAAATAAAATAAAATAAAATAAAATAAACTGATGCTCTCACGCTCTCACTTTGTGTAACTTAGGACTCTCAAGTAATAAAATATTTTTCAATTATCCAAAGAAAAAATAAAATAAAATGAACAAAAAAAACAAATCCTCTATAACATATGACAAAATCACTTTTTTAAAAAAAAGGCACTCCCTCTTCACAATGATATTAACAATTACCAGAAGGTAAAGCCTATGAACCAACAAATGTGGAATCATCCTTGCTAACTAGTGTCAATAACTCTTCCAATTAAAAGATTAAGCTCAAAAGGTGCACATATTGTCTTCTTCTCCTTCAAAATAGGAAACGAGATTTCCAAAAAGAAGTCATATTTAAACATAATAATATTTTACAAACATTACTAGGGTAAATCATTGTATTTATGTCTGTATATACTATATACCATGCTCCACCATCATCAATGAGAAAATAATAGCACTATTGCCACAGTTTTTAAGTAACTCAGTGCCCTAGAGATAAGACATGAACGATCAACGTGCTACAATTGTCTAAGGCACTACTCATAAACATGTAAGTATTTGCACCAACTAGAAGCAAGCAGACTCATTCACCAACTGAAACTCATTAGCTAATAAGACCGATTCAAGGCAGACTATTTCTCCTGTACTTCCTATGGCATCAAGGGAATTTTGAGCATACTTAACACTATAGAAGGAGGACCAGTAGACAGTATTCAGTGGATGATACAACATTAAAGGTTTACATCTTCAATTGCTTGTCCATATGATGTAGCAAATAATAACTCGCATTTGAAGTGGTAGCGAAGTCACTATAAACACCAGAAGGCCAAAATAGATGCAATCACAGAAAGCAAAAACAATGATCTCTAAACAAACTATATGTAAGGAATTATTTAGGAATAATTTGTAGTGAGACACACAGCATTCCTTTAGTTTCATGTTTTCAATTGCTTGTCATGTGCACATCAACAAAACTAACCACCAAATGGAAGTGATATAGTTCAAATTAAAGCTGCTAAAGCAGTGGAAAAGTAAGAGAAGTTGATAACACAACATGAAAAGGCATGATGTTCTCACAATTCAACATAAAAAAAGGCCTGCAGAGAGTGAAATGGAAAATGTGGAGCAAACCCAGGATAGTTGAGATACATCATCACTCCACCGAATTCATTTTGTATACTGTTAACTACCATCTACTGTAAAAGCTTAAGCTGTTACAGATGGTGTAACTTATATATTTAAATCCTTCAAAACGGGCCCTCATGTGTGGCCTTCTTTTTGGACCAACACGTGTTCCAATTTTAATTATCAGGGTTTAAACACATGATGAACTTGCTTGCTCTGATTCCATGTTAACCACCACCTAATCTAAAAGCTTAAGTTGTTAGAGAGGGTGTAATTTAAATATTTGAATCCTTCAACATACACTATCCAGAAGTCAAGAAATATAAGGCCTTCAGAACATATCAAAGAGGTAACAATAGCTTTTGATAATTAAGGACATTCTTTGGAAGGAACTAAATATTTAATTTTTAAACTAGAACCTGACAGTGCTCCTCTGATAATGCTTGATTGGAACGAATGATTTGGTGGAGATCAGTGTCCATAAGCTCATATGCAATGTAAACATCATTAAATATCTCCCTCTGAGGTGGTGGTATTATATCTCTTATTGCAACAACCTGCATTACAAAGTGAAATTAATCAACTTGCATCAAGCTATCGCATCCACCTACTTCTTCCTGTAGAGGTTTTCTTTATGAGAGAGAAAATTAATATTAAAATGAAAGTAGTAAAAATAAAATCCCAAGACCCAATTAACACAAATCATATTACAGTCACGCATTTTAATTAAAATTGCAAAGTAAAAGGGTAACATAAAATGTAAATATAGCAGCAGGATGTTTTTGTGATATGAAACATCTCAATTAATTTGAGTTTCTCGATTTACAGATGTTTTAGTTGCACACTTCACAAAATGAAGGTGGCAGGGTGAGCAACGGACATTATATATAAGGTCCTCCAAAATTGGATCTACGAGATATCAGGTTAACAGAATTATAAAGTTCAGATTTGAAGATAAAACCAGAGTATATGACAAAATTATGACGGAGATGAACCTCGACTAGTAACCAGGACACAAGAAGGATAATGAAGATAGTACAAAGAGTTAATAACAGTTGGAGAGAGAGAGAGAGAGAAATTTCTCTAAGCTATTACACTAATTCTTGTGAATATTTTTCCAATAACTGATACCAATATTTACATGAGGAACATATTGAAAATAAGATGAAAAATACATTGAAAATAAGATGAAAAATACAACACCACACAAGACAAAAGAATTTAAGTGATTCACCTGCAATAGGCCTATTACCATGGCTAAAGATGATCAACACAGTTCAACAGAGCAACGGAGATTACATCAACATTAATTTTTATTAAAAAAAATCCACCAAAAACTTATCCACTCTAAACCATAAACAAGGTATAAAACCTAACACGAACTCTTTTAATTGGATAGATAATTTGTACCCAAATTTGAAACCTAAACAACAGACATAGAGTTGCACCGAACTCTTTCTCCATGAGGTGCACTCTAAGCTACATTGAGAATTATCCCACAATCTCCAGTACAAAATGTGCACCACAGGAGAAAGGAACCCCTCCTTACCCTCGGTACAACCAATTTTTTTGACGAAGACCCTTTTATGGAGCAATGGAACAAATTTTTTGTTGGACAAAAAATATGAAACTTTTCTCTCTCTCTTTCTTTCTTAAATAGAGAATTACGGAAAATTTAATTATTAGGATGATCATCTCAAGGAGGGTATGAACACAATCAGGATTAAGTATGTGCCCTCTTATTACCTCCTTCAGAACATGAGTAAGGAATAAATATATAATGAATGAACCCAAAACAATACATCCCATATTTGGAAACACCCTCTCAATGCATAGGTTGCATGACTTGAGTATTCACATTACGAAGGTAGTCCATTTCTTTCTTACTGGAGTTTTGACTTAACATCTTGCAAGCAATGGCAACCATTTATCGAGCATTTCATAAGCTTCGACTTCCATGTGCTAACCCAGCTCATTCTCAGGAAGCTTTTGGGCTCCCCAAATGCTATAATAAGTAAAAGAAATGTTACACCAATACCTCCTTCCCTCACAACAAATACAGCTCCTCAAGTTTTCCTCCGACACTCCCCCAATACTCTCTGATAGATGTGAGAGCATCACAGATTCCATCTGAAAACTTGAAGCAACCGATCAACAAGCTCAGAATGTGTGAGAAACCACCTCTAATAGGACCTCCTTCCCTGCTCTGGACAGAAATTTCTCCTTCCATCTTTGTACCTTTTTCCACAGCCAAAACAAATTACAGAGTACATCTGGAACTTGAGGAAACCCAGCAAATAGTTCATCAGAATGCACGAGCAAATCACCTCCTTTCCCACTCTCGAGTGGGTTTCTCCTTCCACAGCTGCACGTTTCTTTACAGTTGCTCCTTACTCCTTAGTACGTTTCTTGAAAGTTTGTCTCTTTGTTTACCTAATACCCTATCAGGCTATCATTATAGGTAAACCCAAATACTTATCGTAACAGACCACTTAACATTGAAAACTTCCAACAATTTTTGCTCTAGTGAAAGACACATTCTTGCTATAAAGGATGGATAATTTTTCCAGGTTAAATTTTTCAACAGATGCCATCTCATTTCTGCAATGTGCCTCTTATCTTAACGCAGTGCTCACCTCAGCCCTTTAGACAAAAGACTATCATCTGCATACAAAAGATGATTTATGCTCAAACTATTTCTGGCCAAAGTCCCAGTGTCACCCACAGATCACCCTTTTATTCTCTGCTCACTGCAGAAGCAATGAAAACTTCCTGCTATGGACAAAAGCACTCTGATTTTCTGGGATAATATGGGGGAAGACTGCTCAACCAGTTAGCTGCGAGCCTGCGACTTCTGAAATAATTCTGTAAAGTACATTACACAGCCTGTATGATCTGTAGTAGGTAATATTTTGTGGACTCTTCACCTTAGGTATAAGAATCATATAGCAGACAGTACACTAATCCTTTTGAAAAGGAAAGCAGGCATACAATCAGGACCAGGGGCTTTAGACGAGTGCAGTTTCTTAAGGGCTTGATGCACTCCCTCATTGGAATTTCTGCATGAGAGTCCCGTCAAAGCTTGTTGTGACTCGACTCTCTTTAGTTGACCCTCTATTTGTCATTTCCAGTGGATGAGCCGCAATCTGATGCATTTAATTTTCTCACACACTTTGAACCGACTGGACCCCTACTGCTAAAATTCCAAGCTTCCACAATGGTCTATTTACATTTATCTTCCCTTGCCCACATCATTTCAAATCCGAATTCTACCCAACTTCCTCCAGTGCTTCTACCCACATTCATGTTTTTTGTGTTCATCAAGAGTGGTAGATGGTCTGAGACACTAATCTGCAGAAACGAAATCTACACTCACGGGAAAAATAGCACACATCTAGATTATCATGCCTGAACAATCTGAGACTCACAACTCTAGCGGTATTGCTTACCCTATTCCATTCTGAAAGCCTATCTTTCTAGGGATAAACTCCAATTCTTCTGCACCCAGTTTCACTTCCATCTGCAAGGCGTCAAAAACTTCACTCCTCACTAAATCAAGGAGAGCAAAGCAATTCCAACTTATGGTATTCATTGCGCTTGGTGGCATTAGAAACCAGTTGGCACCATCAATTGATGATTCCGTCGTAACACTCTTCTTCTGGTGGTCGTCCCAGTTTTAACATATCTCCACATCAACAAGACTGCATTTACCCACCTTCATCAACGATTTTCTGTTCTGATCAGTGCCAGTCCTGTTCTTCAATTTCCTTCATGTATTATATCCTTCATTTGATTCTCCATTGCTGGGGGAATGATCACATCATCCTTGTGGGATTGAGCCACGGATACATCCATGAATAGCTTGAAGTCTTTGAACATCAAATGGCCCACCACATAAACTAGAACTCCCTATTGTGGACCAATTCCAAAGCCAAACCTTTCATCAGTTTGGTATAATTGTTAACTTATATTGGTCAGCATCAGTATTCTAGGATATCTACTCCTACCATCCACACCTCCTTCAATGCAACATCCTCACTTCCATAACCTATTGCCTACCAGCTTTCCCCAGTATTCATACAGATGAGTAGCAGATAAAAAACCTGGATCGACAAGGGAGCAAAAGAAAACTGAATTTATGATGGTAGTTCACCAAACTCTTTAAAAATCACTAAACTCTTGTATGAATTCCAAGGTTCCTCGCCCCTCTTTCAGGACCCTATATTTATTAAAATCATATTCAAACTCAATTAGGAAAGCAATATATATATATATTTATTTTTATAAGATTGATTTCAATAAAAAGCACTCAAAAGGGGAGCGCAGCCCAAGAACAAAGGCAAGACCAAGATGGTCTGCTATACAATCAAAGAATTCACAAAAGACACCATATCCCCCACTGACTTAAAAATTAAATCCCTGAACCCAAAAAAATAGAGTGTAGAGAATAGAGAACTTGAGCATTCATATCGGAACCTCGACTCCATCAAAGGACCGCCTATTCCGCTCTTGCCACAACCCCCACCATAAACAAAGGGGTGCCACCCTCCACGCATCTCTAGCTTACCTCCACACTGCACACCCTCTCCAAGCCTCAAGCATGCTCTGTGGGAACTCCGGCATGACCTACTGGACGCCAAAAAGGGCAGCATAGCCCAGTTGTCTCGAGCTACTGGGCAGTGCCAGAGAAGATGACTAACTGTCTCTTCATCTCTCTTGCACAAACAACACCAACTGACAAAAGTCTACCCACCAGGCATAAATCTTGATTCACCACAAAGCTAAAGTTCAAGTGTTCATCCACGATTCAGCCCTCCTCTCCTTCCTTTAAACCTAGACCCCTTCACAAATCCCCTTAACTGCTCCATCAAAAGTACCATTATCCCCTCTCAGAAAACCTGGGAGCACTCCCAAAACTTGAGGAAGAAAGGGCTTGCACAGGAAAAACAAAAAAGTCTACTACAGGAATCCTAGTTCCAGAAGAAATCGGGTTTTGAGAAAGTTGTGAAATTTGTCAATTTCTTTCTCAAAAAGTAAACCCCAAAAAAAGTCCCAATAAAATTAGGAACTTGAGAAAAAAATCCAAGAAGACATATTCCCCCAAGTACCTTTTATGTTTCTTACCAATATATTATAGCTAAGAAATTAAACTTTCACAGGTAAGGAAAAGGGAATTGTCCAGTGCATCTCCTGCCTATGCAGGGCTCTGGGAATTGAAGAATGGAAACAAATCTAACTTCATTTCTGGTATGGCACAAAACGGCTAGTTCTCGAGATCCAAACTCAGGTTCTTCTGCTTTGTCATTTTTACATTTGCACACGGCCATGCAATGTATAAGAATGATGCTCTAAAAATTTTGCCACCAAATCAGGGAACAAACACTTATGATGATTCAAAAGGCTACCAAAAGGAGAAGAATGAGAGCAATGACAACAGCCCTAATTCCTGACCTCTAAATGCCAACAAAAAAATTTCCCACAACACATCCTAGGTTAATGATCGGTATAAAAAGTCTACATGCTGCAAGTAAGATATAGTGAAGTTCGTCTAAGTGTGTGCCATGTATTAGGTAATTCATTTGAAAATGGACATCTCCAAATAATAAGCATTTTATGTGTAATTGCACACCAAATTAAAGAAAAAAAAAATCCTATATATAACTGAGCTTATTCTTATGTTCATGTGTAATAGAATAGAACGGAAATAGAGAATTATGTGGCTGACTGAATTCGTTTGGGATAAAGGCAATCATGATGATGATTCTTATATTGCATTTACTAGTGACTTTTCTAACGAAATCTATGCGTGTTCGCTTAATATATATATCCCACCTGATCGAAGCAATTTTGAATTAAAATATACCATGATTGTAATCAATAAAGATGTAGTGTCGCTGTTTAGGCAGCTTGTTGTCCTTTGGGAGCGCTCCCATTTTGAGTGCCTTTGATGAATTTTTACTTATAAAAAAAAAAAAAAGTAATCATAATTAAAATGTTAATCTCTATTAGGATTTTACTAAATAGCTGCTACTAAGAATTTAATTACTCTCATATACCATGATTTTAATCAGTAGCAATCATAATTAATATTTTAATCTATATTATGATTTTATTCAATAGTTACTACTAAGAATTTAATTAAGCTCTCATATGCACCATAATAATAATAATAACAAATAATAATAATAATAATATAATGCAAGATGTATTCAGTCAACGCTAGCCTTAAAAACAAAATGAAATTCCATAACATCGCTAGCAGTCTACCACTAAAGGTAAACGTAAGGAGTATTGACTTCTCCATCAGTTTTCTATTAGCTAACCAACTGATAAAAGTGAGATGCAGGAGTTTCTATCATCACCACTAAAGCAAACCAAAGTGGACATTTACATGCCTATATAGATTGATGTAGCCTTCCCCACCTTATAATTTGAAATTCAGCTTGTACATGCCTTGTTCTATTAAATGCTGTCCCACGTAATATAACAGGATCTCAAAAGGAAAAAAGGAAGGAACCAGATTTGACAAGTGTTAGAGTAATACAGCAGTAATTTTATCCATGCAACAAGCAAAAGCACATATGATGACGTTATAACATATTCTTAATAGAGTATATAGGAGGCATCATGCAATGCTATTCACATTTCATTTCCCGAGGGGTTAGTTAATGGTAGTTCCGACAATGCTATTGGTTAGCAGCAGCTTGAGTAATTAATCATTAAAGTGATTCTTCTTTCTTAATTTGGTCATTAAACATTCAAATATTAAGACATTTCTTTTCCATTCATTGAAAGTTAAAAATCTCAGCACATAACAATCACCAAATAATGGAATAAAATTACTGAACTTTAATAG
This sequence comes from Cornus kousa, assembly GCA_025631255.1. Lineage (NCBI taxonomy): Eukaryota > Viridiplantae > Streptophyta > Magnoliopsida > Cornales > Cornaceae > Cornus > Cornus kousa. The sequence goes on from JAOTQH010278233.1 coordinate 8,357, forward strand.
GTTCTAAAAATTATCAAATCCTAATCCATTATGATCTTGATTTTGCAAAAACACAGAAGAACAAAAAAAAAACAAAAAACAAAAAAACAAAACAAAAAACTTTAATGCAATGATTTCAATTGATCAGAAAAAGAAACAATCGCTCACTGACGTTTTCGTGATCCATGTGACGGAGTAGTTTGATCTCGCGTAGAGTCCTCTTTGCATCAACTCTATTGTCGAAGGCATTCGCTATCTTCTTTATTGCAACGTGCTCATTGGTCTCTGAATTCAAGGCGGAACTAACGAAATAGAATTTACCATAAAAACATTAATAACTTGTTATAAATCACATAAAAGTCACATTTCCCCAAAAAAAAAAAAAATGAAAAGAAATTGAAGATGTTTATGTGAATGTTTGTATATTTTGATATGAACCTAATTATATAATATAATAAAATATACATCAAATGCTTATGGTATCATGTTAAATATTTTTTTAAGTTTGAATTTGATTGATTTAATTAGGCTTGATTTAGGGGCAAAGTTATTGTTGTTGTGTGTGTATTGTAGATGATGCACGGGTATCGGTCATGGAATGAAATATTTGAGTTCAAGAGATTGAAAGCCACCCATAAAGGCGATCAATTAAGTGGACGATCACCCATGAGAAGAGATCAACTCTTTCATATTGCACTCCTTTGGCACCACGCACATGCTATATCCTTAAAAGTTAAGATGAAGCTCGTGTAAAGTGTCGACAATTTTTATGACAGAATGGTGAAAATGGAGGAGAGAGCAAGAAAACATAGAAACAACAATGTTTTGCAAATCTTAAGGACAAACTAACCACTCAATCAAAATCTCTTATTGTTTCTGTGGAGAAACTAAATTATGAGAATGTTAATTCAATATAAAACAATGAGTTATTTAAGAACTGTTGACTTAGTGAGGAAGGAATGGTTATGGTTGTTTCTTTCAAGAAGGCTTTTATTTATTTTTTGGTAAGTAAAAAGTTTCTTTCAAGAAGGCTGAGAACCGTGCAATGTAATTCTAATCATTATATTACAGAGTAGATTCTAGTAAGGTGGAAAGAAACCACAGGATAATGAATGAAGAGCCCTCGGGTTGGATGCTCTTACGTGGACAAATAAGGAGCTCAGAGTTAAGAATTATCCATCTCAAAAAACAAGGAGAAGGATCACCGGGGCACTTTTTATTTCAATTTTGTGTGTGTATATGTGTGTGTGTGAGTGTGTATGACAATAATTCTAGAGTTGTCCCCTCAAAATTTTCAAAACAATTGTCGTCTTTGGTCTTCATCACAAAATATATTAAAAATCTCCAAGAGAATTCCACATTAAATCATTTAAAACCCAAACTCATGACCAAATCTAACACCTAATTAACTTAAATTAGGGCTCTTCCTAAAAGATATCAGTAAAGTTGCAAGGACAATTTACATTTGGGACCTCCCTGCGAATCAAAAGGCACCTAGAAGTAAAATTCTAGCTCCATTATGCTAATGATTTCTATAAAAAAAGTTACCTTTAATTTGCTTAATCATTATTCATTATAGCACTTCTCTACACTAACGGTGTGTTAGTTTGAATCTTAATGAATTACAATTGAATTAGAAGGACATTTATTCTCTCTATATATACATACATACATATATATATATATAGATGCCGTATGACATTCATCGTGAAAATGAAATGTTTGATTTCTTGAAGTCAAATAGCACCAAAAAGTAATCAACTTGGACGACGATTATTAACGAAAGTGATCAGTTTTTCATATAATTCATGTCTCCATCCTTCGTTATATACACACAAAACAAAAACTCATAGATATATATAGAGAGAGAAAAAGTGAGAGAGAGATGATACCATACTATGCCGTACGCTCCTTTACCGATGGGCATGATGGGGGGCTTGTACTTGGCAGTGACTTCGAAGATGTTGCCAAATATGTTGTACTGGATGAATCGGCCGCCGTG
>JAOTQH010278244.1:0-10334 GCA_025631255.1 Cornus kousa
GGATAAAGGTCCTCTAAAAGTTGCATTTGTGGGACTTGTTATTGTATGCAGTTCACGTGGTCTAGTGGCAGGGATTCGCCTACTCTTTCCAGGTTAGATAGATTCTTGATTACATGGGGTTGGGAGGAGAGATTTCCGGAATTTGTTCAGGCAGCTTTGGTTAGGGTGACTTCGGATCATATTCCGTTGGTTTTGAAATTTTTTTTTTAATTATTATTATTATTATTATTTTTTATAAATAAGCAATTCATTTAAAAAGTGTTCAAAAGGAGAACGCGTCCCTAACAAAACCACGAAAACCTGGGTACCTTAAGGCCCCAGGGAAGCCAAAAACTCAACAGTCTCCTCAACAGAAGAGCAGAGTCTAGCTGAACCCCCAAAACAGAGAGAGCTAATAATAGAAGATTTCAAACCACTGATGGAAGATTACTCTCCTTCAAAGGATCTTCTATTCCGCTCCCTCCACAAACACCACCAAAGACACAGAGGGGCCATCTTCCAGAACCCTTGAGCTTGTGCTCCACCCAACCCCCTCTCCAGGTGTCCATCAAACCTCTCGTAGATCTAGGCATGACCCAATAAACTCCAAATAAACCTAGCAAAAGGTTCCAACAATCAACCGCCACTGGATAATGCAAAAGAAGATTATCAACCGACTCGCCATTGCACTTACACATGCAACACCAATTCACCGTGATAATCTTTCTCCTTCTCAAATTATCTAGCATCAAAATTTTACCCCACACAACCGTCTAAGCAAAAAATGCCACTTTCAATGGCGCCTTAGTTCGCCATTGAAAAAAGATCTCACACTAAACATTCCCCTAGCAGAAGAAATCCAAACAAGAGAATCCCTACCTCCTCCCCTGATCACCTAGCTATACAACAACTCTAAAAAACCAAAAACATCATCCATCTCCCAATCGTGAAAAGATCGCTGAAAAAACACATCCCGAACCGGTCTCCTGCTATTAAGGCGATAGCAGTCAGCCACCAAGGCATGCCTATCCACCGCAATCCTAAACAGTCTAGGGAAAGAGTATGCTAAATTGCGGTCTCCACACCACGCATCCTCCCAAAACCGAATCTCCTTGCCATCATGAACTCTGAATCTGATATGCTTAGAAAACTCATTTAATCCTTTCCAAATGTCTTTCCAAACACCAACGCCTCCAGGTATAGACACCACAGCCGAGCACCCGCCCCCTTCCCAAAGTGACACAATATCACCCTCCTCCACAATCTATCCCGTTCAATACCAAAACTCCACAACCACTTACCTAACAAGGCCTTGTTAAAAGGCAACAGTCGCCTAATCCCAATTCCTCCAAACTTAAAAGGCTTACACACCTGCTCCCAACGAACCAGATGATACTTAAACTCATCCCCCAAACCTCCCCATAAGAAGTTCCTCTGAAGTCTTTCAATACAAGCAGCAACCGAGGATGAAATCTGGAAAAGGGATAAATAATATGTAGGAATGCTCGACAAAATGCTTTTCAACAAGGTAACCCTCCCCCCTTTTGATAAATATTGCTTCTTCTACCCCGCAAGCCTCCTTTCCACCCTCTCCACCACCGGATCCCAAGCACCTACAATCCTCGAAGAAACCCCAGAGGTAAACCCAGGTAAGAGATCGGAAGAACTAACTCAACAACCAAGAACAAAAGCTTATTCCTCAATTTGCGGAACCTTACCCATGGGAATCAAAGCGCTCTTCCCCACATTCACTTTCAAATCTGAGACTGCCTAAAAATAGATCAACACCGACCTCAAATATCTCACTTGAGACACCTCAGCCTCGCAAAAGACAAGAGTATCATCGACAAACAACTAGTGAGAAATCTCCCGCTGATGCATAACATCCCTTCCCACCTTAAAACCCCTGATGAAACCCACCTCCACAGCCCTCCCCATCAATCTTCTAAGCCCCTCCATCACAATGATGAACAGAAGTAGGGATAGTGGATCTCCCTGACGCAAACCTTGCGAACTACCAAAAAAAATCCAGTCGGGACCCATTCACCAACACCGAGAATATCCCTGAAGAAATGCAGTTTTCAATCCAATTCCTCTTTTTTTCCCCAAAACCCATCCTTGCCATCAAATATAACAAAAAACTCCAACTAACATGATCATAAGCTTTCTCCACATCCAACTTACACAAGACCCTGGAACCTTACTCCTCAATCTATCATCCACACACTCCCTAGCAATAAGGATAGAATCCAAAATCTGATGCCCTCTTATGAAAGCATTCTAAGATTCCGCAATAACCTCATCCAAAACCTCCATCGACCTCAAAAAAAGAACTTCGGCTATTAGTTTATAAATGCTTCCCAACAACCTAATAGGTCTAAAGTCCTTCACATCTACGGGTCCGCCCTTCTTCGGAATGAGAGCTATAAACGATGCATTAAGCGATTTCTCAAATCTCCCTTGAGCATGAAAAGTACCCATCACCTCGCCTTTGACCACATCCCAACTTTCCAAAAGAATCCTCATAGTGAAGCCATCCGGACCCGGAGCTTTATCCCTATTACAATTTCGTAACGCTTTCTAGCACTTCCTCCTTAGAAAACGGAATCTCCAAACCCTCCCTGTTCGCCTCAGAAATCCTATCAAAATTAGGTCCATCCAACTGGGGTCTCGCAGACATAGGCTTCGTAAATAATCTCTGATAGAATCGGGCAATCTCCCTGCAAACATCGTCCTCCCTACTCAATACCACCCCATCCATAGTAAGCCTCCCTATGTGATTACCCCTCCTATGAGCGTTAGCCAACTTATGGAAAAACTTAATGTTCCTGTCCCCCGCCTTAAGCCATAATGCTTTGGATTTCTGTCTCCACGAAATCTCCTCCGACACAGCAATCTGAGCAATCTCACCTTGGCACACCGCTCTCCTACTTCTCCGCTCATCATTAATGCCACCCATGCCTTCCTGGCGATCAATCTCTGCAATCTCCGCCAAAGCCCTACTCTTCCTCCACTCGAGATTCCCGAATACCTCCTTATTCCACCTTTTTATCTCTTTCAACACCCCAAGCTTTCTAGCAAGAATAAAGCTTGGATTCCCAGACACCATACTACCTTCCCACCAAGACCTCACACACCCTTTGAAATCATCCGCCCTAAGCCATATATTTTCGAAACGGAAAGGATGATTCTAGACCTTAACCCACCACAATCCAACACCAAAGGAATATGATCCAATGTCGGTTTAGCCAAGGCTGCTTGAGTTGCATCCGGAAACTTCTCCTCTCAATATCCTGAAATAAGAAATCTATCCAGGTGTGAAAGGGTAGGGGACTCTGCCATTAACCCATGTGAAAGAAGCACCCTGGTCCCTCCAAAGTCAAATCGTGAAAATGCTGGCCATCAAAGAATTCTGAAAACTGTGCCATAGCTTAAGTCCATCTTCCTTCTGTCGATCTCTCCAAAGGGGATCTAACCACATTAAAATCTCCTCCCACACACCATGGAAGACTCCACTGAGCCTTAACAAATCCTAACTCCTCCCAGAGAAGATGCCTCTCCTTATCATCCACTGGACCATACACACCCGAGAACATCCAATGAAACCCATCCTCTTCCATAGTAAAACTACAATAAATGGAGAATCTCCCTCACCACACATCCGCTTTTGACACCCATTTCTTATACCACATCACCAAAATACCCCCAGATGTCCCAACAACATCCAATGCTTCCCATTCAATAAACCTCCCACCCCACACACTCCTAACAACCCTATCCGAAATGGATGCCATCTTCGTTTGCTGTAAGCATACCACATGAACACCCCACTTCCTCACTGCCAATCTGACCACCTTTCTTTTGTCTGGATCATTAAGCCCTCAGACATTCCACAAAATTATGCGGCACTTCATTAAAAACTAGTAGCCCCTCCCCTCTCCGTTGGTTTTGGATTGTGGGGGTTTGAGAGCTCGAAGATCCCCGTTTAGATTCGAGAATATGTGGCTCAGAGCAGATAACTTTCAGGGGAGGGCTCGGTCCTGGTGGGAGGAGGCTCCGGTGGTTGGCTCTCAGAGTTTTGTTTTTGCTGGGAAACTTCGCTTCTTGAAGACTGAGCTCAAAAGATGGAATAAGGAGGTGTTCGGGAATTTAGAATGGAGGAAGAAGAAGGCACTTGCTGATAGTGCTGAGATTGATCGGTTGGAAGGGGTGGGCGGTATTGTGGATTTTCAACGTACCCTGAAAGCAGAGAGTCAGGTGGAGATGGTGGAGATTGCCATTATGGAGGAGATTTCATGGTGACAGAAACCTCGGGCTCTATGGCTCAAAGAGGGAGACAGTAATACGAAATTCTTTCGTTGGCTTACTAATGCCTATAGGAGGGGCAACCAAATCGGGCAGTTCTGTGTGGATGGAGTGGAGATGTGTAGGGAGGAGGATGTGCAGGGGGATTGTTTCTTTTTATCTAAGGCTCTACTCTGAGACTGTTGGTTGGAGACCCAGGCTTGGTGGTCTTCATTTTGATTCAATCTTAGTGTTGGAGAGGGATGGGCTTGAGAATCCTTTTTTTGAGGAGGAAGTGTTGAAGGCGTTGAAGAGCTGCAATGGTGACAAGTTTCCGGGTCTGGACGGGTTTACTATTGAGATTTTTGCTGGAGAAATGGGAAGTGTTTAGGAGTGAGGTTATGGGCACATTTCAGGAGTTTTATTCTCACGGGCTGTTTGAGAAGTCGCTGAACGCTTCTTTCATTGCCCTCATCCCTAAGAAGTGTGGAATTTATAATGTTTTAAGATTTTTAGACCAATAAGTCTTGTGGGGTGTATTTACAAGCTTATTGCTAAAGTCCTTGCTTTGAGAACAAGGGAGGTGCTAGATGGGGTTATTTATGAGTCCCATAACGCTTTTGTTGGTGGTCGATCGATTCTTGATTCCGTTCTTATTGCCAGTGAGTGTGTGGATTCTAGGCTGAGCAGTGGTGTACCGGGAGTTCTGTGCAAGCTTGATATCGAGAAGGCGTATGATCATGTCAGTTGGAGCTTTTTGTTGTATCTGCTTTGGGAGGCTGGGTTTGGAGAGATGGAGAAGCTGGATTGAGGCTTGTATTTCCTCAGTTAGATTTTCTGTTCTGGTGAATGGATCTCCTACAGGTTTCTTTGGTAGCTCTCGGGGATTGAGACAAGGCGATCCTCTATCTCCATTTTTATTCCTTATTATTATGGAGGCTCTCAATAGGTTGTTGGGAAGGGCAGTGGATCTGGGTTTTATCAGGGGCTTTAGGGTTGGTAGAAACTCAGGTCATCAGATGGAGATCTCTCATTTATTGTTTACGGATGATACCTTGGTTTTCTGTGATGCTGATGTGTCCCCACTTGAAATATTTGAGGTGTGTCCTGATTTGTTTTTACAGGCAGTTTCTGGTTTGAAAATTAATGTTAGGAAAGAGCATGTTTGTCCGTGTAGGGGAGGTTCAGGACACCACATCTTGCTGCAGTTCTTGGGTGTGGGGTGGGCTCTTTTCCTCTCTCCTATTTGGGTTTGCTGTTGGGCGCTTCGTCAAGGAGGGTGGGAGGTTGGGATCCTGTGATTGAGCGCTTTGAAAGGAGACTGGCTGGTTGGAAGAAGCAGTATCTTTTGAAGGGTGGGAAGGTTACTCTTTTGAAGAGTACTTTGTTAAGCCCACCTACATACTTTCTTTCCCTTTTTCAGGTTCCCGTCTTAGTAGTTGAAAGGATTGATAGACTTCAATAGAACTTCCTTTGGGGTGGACGGGGGGAGGAGTTCAAGTATCATTTTTTTCGTTGGGATCAAGTGTGCAGACTAATTCTGTTGGGAGGGCTGGGCATTAGGAGGTTGGCCCTTTTCAATAGGGCTCTTCTGGGAAAGTGGTTGTGGAGATTCGGAAGTGAGCGCCATCGTCTTTGAAGGAAGGTGGTTGTGTGCCGCTACGGGGAGGAGAGAGGCTGTTGGTCCTCTGATCCGGTCAGATTCGCTGGAGGTGTGGTTGTTTGGAAATTCATTTGTAGGGGATGGGATGAATTTTCTAAGCATATTAGATTCAGGGTACGGGATGGCAGGGGAGTTTGGTTCTGGGATGATTTATGGTGTGGTGATCGCCCTTTGGGTCGTTCCTTTCCCAGACTTTTTCGGATTGCAGTGGATAGTTTGAGGAGTGGCGAGTCTGTGGATCACCTTCTTTTGCATTGCCTTGTACCTCACGACTGTTGGAGCCTTATCTTTGGCCTTTTTGGCGTCCATTGGGTTATACCTTGGTCCTCGAGGGGTTTGATTGACGCTTAGTGAGGCTGTAATGTGGGAGCCCACGCCCGTGAGTGTTGGAGGGTGGATCTCCTTTGTGTTTGGTGGTGCTTATGGAAAGAGAGGAATAGAAGATCTTTTGAAGGGGAGGAATTTTTTTTAGGGGCTTTGAAGTTTCATATTATTAGCTCTCTTTTTAGTTGGGTTTTCGGGAGAAATTGTATATCTATTGATGAGTTTATTGATTTTTTGGGTTCAGTGGATCCTTAGGACCTTGTCTCTGGCATCGGCCTTTGTATAGCTCTTGGGACGTGTTCTCTGTTTGAATGCTTTCTAATACATTTTACTTATAAAATAAAAAAGGCTCTTGCTAATTGAAGTGGTTGTAAAGTGGGTAGGAGAGTCAGAAAAGTGGAGGGTGCTAGGAATGGCTCTTTTGAGGTGGCCCTCAATGGTGGTGCATATGGGGCGAGGGAAATAGCTCTTTTTACTGGTGTATAATATAAGCCTCATAATGTGTCAGTTTCAGTTATTATACTGGTGTATAATTTTATTTTTGTTTCCTTTTTAGTCAGTAGTGTATATGGTAGTTTGTTTATTTCTTGACTTCTTGTACATGGGGATTAGTAATGAATGATCCCTGCGATTTTTGGTCAAATACTGTTATAGGTCTTTATATAGTGTTTTTAGTAGGTCTAGAATATTTTTAGTCGTGGATGTATTTAGATTTCTAAATTAGAGTCCCAGTCCTAGTAAGTGTTGAGAAGTACAACTAACCCTGATAAAGTGATAACCTTTGCCTTCCCTTTTGGTCCTCTATTTAACACCGAACCCCCTAAAACCTTGCTGTCGAAAATTTTCAGAATCTGGCCTGCTTGTTTCAGTTTTTTAAGATTACTTTTCTGTTTTAAAAGGATAGAATGCATCGGGTTTATTGTTTTTTGTAAACAGTGATGAAAGAAAAACACATTTTTAGACTTAGATTTTTTAGGGCTCGTTTGGCAACTGCTTGCACTTTTTGTTTTGAATTTCGTGGCAAGCAGTAGTGTTTATGCTTTGCTGTGTTTTTTGTTGGAGCCGCATTTTTTACTGAATAATTGAAAGCAGGGAACTAGAAAACTTGTTTGGTAACCAAAATAAAAAAGTACTCTGTAAAAAATAAAAAAATTTGTAAGTTGGTTATATATTTTTTATTTTTATTTTTAAATATTTTCTCAATTGAATTGAATTATAACTTTCCATTATACATGACCAAATATTGAGCCAATAAAACACGCAGAGAATTTCCAAGTCGGTCACAGACAAAACATGACAATATTAATCAAAAATCTGTTTTCATTTCTATGCTCTTAGGGAAGAATTGTTTTATTTTACTATCTTCTCCATTCCCAAACAATTGTCCTATATGAATAAAATTATCTCACTAATATCTGAATGCTTAATGTTATACCATTGCTCAACTCCAGAAGCTGCATATTGTCAATTAGTGATTTCTACAAGATCTGCAGAGATCTCAACCAAAATCTTCATCAAAAGCAAATATATGTTAGGAGTTGAATGGGGTGGAAATCTGATTGAGGGAAGCATATCAAGAACAATGGAAGTTGTAGAAAGAAAGAAGAAAGATCGTTGTTTTCTCAGCAGAGAAAGCACAGAGAAACAATCCATGGGATTTTTGCAGAGACCAAGAAGAGTGAAGGAAAGTAAAGAGGGATGAGCGAAGAAAATGTTACATTTCTTCAGTTCTGCCAACAACGACCGGCATTGCAGAGAGGTCACTGGAGAGCTTTGGCAGAGAGAGCAGTGGAGTTGGAGCTGAAGAGCTTTGAGCTGGGGCTTGGTCGTTTAGGACAAAGATCCGTTTTTATACTATCAATGTCATTAACGTTGATTTTATTTGTAAGCATAACAAGTGAAAGCTCCCTTTGGGCGCTTTCTGTATTGAACTACAAAGGGGCTGGGTGTTAACCATTGTTTCTGCTTTTGCAAAAACGAAACAATGTTACTAAACTTGGTTTTTTTTTCCCCCCTTAGATTCTTCCATGAAACACGAAACAGAAACGTGAGGCAGATGAGGCGTTAGTTCTTTGAAAACTGTTTCCAGTTTCCAGGTTCCTAAACTGTTTTTACAATTTCTGAATTTCCATCAACTAGTCATTTTTGAAGCCAGGCAAATTCGAATTCTCTTTTGTCTTCAACCATTCATCCTTTTCCACCCTTTCTGATCCTAACCCCGCAAGTTTTTTACAACATTATTTGAGCACAAAATCAACCTTGACTTGTCACCTTAAAAACCTGGGAATTTTCTTTCTAAAATAGACTTAACTTTCAAAAACTGCCCTGTTGATGTCCACTGGTAGAGGACTTTCTTTCACGAAGAGGTGGTAGCTTTATATAATGCCAGAGATGGTCAATGGATCTACATTTTTTGTTCACAAAGCATGCACCTAATTAATGATTCAAGAAAGCTTTGTGGGGCTTTCCATTGGATCACAAAGTGTCCACTTCTCTCAATCCCAATGCTTCTTACCTTTACGGGGAACTTGAAGCCTAAATAAGGCTATAAATTTACCAACGGGCCAGTGGCCTAGCGGTATTAGGCCCTTACTTTCCAAATGGAGGTCAGGGGTTCATGCCTCAGTGAAGGCCTGTGTGTGTGAGTACCAACTAAAAAAAAAAAGGCTATAAAATTGGGAAATGAAGTGAGGGTATTTATTCTAGTTTCAAAGAAAGGTTTCCAAATTTAAAAAAGAAGAAAGAAAGAAAGAAAACCGTCAAAATCTTAACACACAAAGTTAGTGTTGCTGTGAGAGGGGAAGATGACCACATCTTGTCGATATGGGACAATAGTTAAAAGTGTTAAACTGATATGGGATAATGAACATGTGCAAGAAACAAAGCACCTTCACCTTCTATTAATATTCCAATGGTGCAGTTAAGATACCTTGATAGAGGATTCTGCGATAGATCTTCCCAGAAAGGAATGTCTTATCTAAAGTTTTAGATAAAGAACGTGATAAAATAGCATGGTAGCAGGTGCTGCCAAAATTTGGTATTGTACGATATGATAGCTAACAATGTAATAAATAACTTTTCTAATATTCCTCTTTTCTTTGATTCTTTCTTTTCTTCTCCTTTTTTTTTTTAATTTATTTTTTTATTTTATATATATATATATATATATATATTATTTTTAATATATGGTTATACTTGGTGCTACACCAAATGGTTTTGCAGAGAACTGGAAGTACTTGTTCTTACTTATATACAAACTTTATTAATTGCTAATGTTTGTAAGTCTGCCTTACAAGTATAATATATGTAAGCTTTTAACCGTATTTTGCTTCTTTCAGTCGTGTTCATATGTTTAACTTATTGTTGTTCTATAAACAATGTTCAGCTCACCTGTTGCTTTGTTCTTTAGAATGCATTACGGCAACAAAGATTTGTACGCGAAGTGACAATACAGTACAATCTATGCAACGAGCCTTGGTATACTTTCAATCCTTCCCGTGTTGATATATCTTCATTGCATTTTAAATAGATGTGTTATTTTCCTTTTTCCATTTTAATTGAGTTTTCAACCATTGCTCTTGTTGTCTAGCAAATTTTGAAAAGTTGTGAGCATATATTGGGCTCTAAAATTTTAATGTTTGTATAAGAAGTTCATAAAACTGTAGTGCATAAGAATCTGGTATAGCTTTCCATGATCTATGATCTTCCCATAAATGGCCTGAGGTGTCCTTGGATTACAACGTTGAGAATGCTCAAGGTGTAGAATGATCAGTACCATATCACGACTTACTGATATTCATTCTCGTAGGAAATTGGCTGCAGTTATTGATTGTCAAAATGTCTGGCAGTACAACACAATAGGGGCAATAGGGCATTACCCAATTCTGATCCTGCCACAGCTGTGACAGAGCTAACCATTAGCGAAGCGACTGCTCTGAGGCTCAAACTTGTGCCAGTGGCACCATAGTTGTTAAAGGCTCAAGGCGCACAAAAGCGCAAATGCCTCTTGGAGCCTGAGGCGCAAGGCGAGGCGCGCGCCCGACTGAAGTAAGGCGCACGTTGAAAAAAAACAAAACAAAACCCA
>JAOTQH010278273.1:0-10333 GCA_025631255.1 Cornus kousa
TTACAATCCTAGATGGAGGAACCAACCAAAATTCTCTTGGAAAAGCCAAGGGGAAGGTTTAAACCCTCCCCAAGGTGGTTTTCAAGGCAAGTATGTTCCGCCCCCAATGCAAGGCCAAGGTTCACAAGGCTTTAGATCATTTTTTCAGTCACATGGAAATCAATTTTCTAACTCTTATTTTCTTAATCAATCATCTTATTCTCAAGGAAATTCTAGGAGTCCCACTTTTAAGGAAAAAGTGTTGATCGCTTTAGGTACTTTAAAGGAAAATATTCAATTACTTCATTCTCATTCCCAATCTATTGCTAAACTAGAAACCCAAGTTGGAGAAATATCTAGTACTTTGAATGCTAGAGAAAAAGGGAAGATACCTTTGAATGCCCCACCAAAGCAATAATTTGTTATGGAGACCAATTCCTCATCGGAAGGTCCCACAGTTGAACATGTCAATGCAGTGACAACCATGAGAAGTGGAAAAATTATTGATAATCAAGTTGGAGTTCACAATGAAGAGAGTGAACCGGTGCAACCAAAAGTTGACACCCGTCCCGTTTCACATTCTATTCCTTCTTCATTACATGTGAAAGATTCTTATGTTGACAAAGTTTTAAAAAATGACTTGAAAAATTCTTGTGTTGAAAGTAACTCTTAAAATGATTTTGAAAAGGTTTTTGCACCAAGAGCTCCATTTCCGGATGCCTTGAAAGGATCCATTTCTATTGAAAAGTAAAAGACTAAAGCTAATGAAATCGTTGATGTGTTTAGGCAAGTGAAGATTAATCTTCCTCTCTTAGATGCAATTAAACAAATTTTGGCTTATGCCAAATTATTGAAAGATCTTTGCACCCAAAAGAGGAAGAACAAGAGCCAAGCACTAAAGAAAGTTGTCTTGACTGAGCAAGTAAGCTCCATTTTGCAACACAATACTCTCTCAAAATTTAAGGACCCCGGTTCACCTACTACTTCTTGCATCATTGTTGACCATGTCATTAATCGGGCTCTTCTTGATTTAGGAGCAAGTGTTAACCTTCTTCCATATTCGGTGTAGGTTCAATTGGGCATAGGAGACCTAAAACCGACGTCGGTAGTCTTACAACTAGCCGACCAATCCATAAAAAAGCCCCGGGGTATTATTGAGGATGTGTTGATTAAAATTGATAAATTCTTTTTCCTGGTTGATTTCGTTGTCATTGACACGGAACCGGTTCCGAATCCCAAGAGCCAAATTCCTATTATCCTTGGTCGTCCCTTCTTGGCAACCACAAATGCCAACATCAATTGTAGGATAAGGATAATGAAAATCTCATTTGGCCGCATGAAAGTGAAATTGAACATATTCAATGCAACCCCGAGTTTAATAGACAAAAATGAAGATGTGTGTGTTATGGAAATATGTCTTGAAAATGAATTTAAAAGAGTTGGGTCTTTGTTTGAAAATAGAAAGTCAAAAGGTTTGCATTCCAAAATGATTTCAAAAGATGTTGTTTTAAAACCAAGTATTGAAAGGGCATGGAAGCCCAAGAGTTGCATTGACAAATGCCCATCAATCTCCTTTGAATCAAATCCAACAAGTTCTTTAAGGAATAATTTGTTGGGTGGGATTCAAAAGTCCATTCACCCCACCAAGGAGGGGATGCACAACAAGATTTTTGATTCGGGCTAAAAGAGCCCAATGTCTTGCTAGAGGCGTTAAAGACTAGTGCATTTCGTAGAGTTTGACAACCCTATTCCTCCCTCATTTATGTTTTTCTATATTTCTGTGTCGTCTAGATATGTGTTGAATTGAATAATCTGCCTTACGAGCCATTTCTAGCATTTTGAGTACTGCCAATGAGATTTCGATCGATCGAACTCAAGTTCGACTGATCGAATCACCTGTGTTAAGGACTCTTCAATTTCCATTTCGATCAATCAAAGTTAAGTTTAATCGATCGAAGTACTTCGATCGATTGAAAACGCGTCATTTGAATTTTTCGGAAATCCCTTTGGTCGTTCATTTTTCTTATTTTTCTTTTTCATTTTCATTTTCTCCCCCTTCTTTCCCTATTTTTTTTTCTTTCTTTTTATTTTTCTTTTATTTTTCTTCCCCTCTTATTCATTATCTCTCTCACCCAAACCTTAACCTTCTCTTCTTTCCCTCGCCTGAACCACTCCTCCCTCCTCTCAATCTCTCAATCTTATCTCACTCTCATTCTCCCCAAACCACCACCACCTTCCTCTTCTCATCCCGGTTAATTAATGTTACAGGTCATGCAGGTGACGAAGCATCATTTATGTGTTTGGCACTTAATGAATAATGCGTAGAAGAACCTACTATATCTATTTAAATACGTTGAAGGAATAAAAAAGGTCATCTCAAAATTAATGTTCCAAATTGAGGAGGAGGATGATTTTATGAGGGAATGGGATTTAATGATTGTAGAGTATGGTGTTGCTGGTAATAATTAGCTTTCCACTTTGTTAGATTTGAGACATAAATGGGCCCTGGCATTTGTCAAACACAACTGGTCTGCAAGAATGAGTAACACGCAATTGAGTGAAAGCTTCAATGGTCAATTAATGTATTACCTTTTCAGACAACTTATTCTTCCAGAATTTTTCATACACTTTGACAGGTTGTTGTCAGACAAGTGGTACGAGGAGTATGAAGCTGAGTATAGCTTGGTGGGGAGGTAATCGCAACTAAAAACAAAGTGCCACATATTACGTCAAGCGGGGAAGGTGTACACCAAGGCAATATTTCAGTTTTTCCAGGAGGAGTTTTTAGCTACTCTTACGAGTGAGGCTGTTATTAGTTATAGTGACTTTGATAACAATGGACATCGTATTTATAAAGTAGCTGGTGGGAATGGGGTGTAATGTCGTGTGAGCAGGACATTTGAAGATGAATTATCATGCTCATGTTGTAAATTTGAAACAAAGGGTTATTTGTGCATACATAGTCTGAAAATCCTTAAAAACTGCACGTTTGTGAATGAGTTGCCTTCCTGATATATAATAAAATGGTGGACTAGAAATGCTAGAGATGGCAGGTTGGACGAAATTTTTTCCACCAACATGAATATGGATCCTCAACTTGAGATTAGGCGACGACGTATGACACTTTGCCGTATACTGACTGAAATATCTTCCATTTCATCGCACGATCTCGAAGGATATAATGATTTATTAGAAAAAGCACTGGACCGGAAAAAAAGTACAAAAAAGTTATGGTCATAGGTTTACCGAGAAAATTGCAAGGGGTAAAGGAAAAAAAAGGGTCAAAAGTAGCAGTGGAACAATTCCATGTCTCTGAAAGTTAAAGATACCTCTAAAGGTCAATTTAATAGGCTGAAACTAGTCATAGAGTTAAATAGTGGAAAAAGGAAGAAATCAACGAAAGCAACAGGCTAGGTATATGTTATTGTCTCCCGCACTGCTATTTCACTGTTTAACTATTTGAACATGCGAACAAAATAAATTTGATTTCATAACATTATATCATTTGTCATAAAACATTCGTGAGTGGAAGAAACTAAAATAATTTTATGTATTAGATATCAAATGAAACCATTGTTTTGGGAGACGCTGGTGGCAGCGATAGTCCATCAACCCCGTCGTACGTGTTAGTGAATGTGAGTATTATTGCAAGTATATTATATATAAGTAGTTAGTATTCATGACTGTTGGTTAACATATTGATTATGTTGAAAAGTGCATTTATAGTGTTTAGATGAAATATTTTAGGATGTAGAAATTCCTGTCCAATTTCTGAATAAAGAATCTTACGTAACACCACTAGCTGTATTCCATAACAGACAACTTAATATTGGTGAATCATGTACTTCATCAACTAACCATGTAAGTGTGTTAATTAAGATGCATTATTTATTTATTTATTTTTCAAAATGGACCAAAATTATTTTACATATAAACAATATATTTCAAAGGTCACATGGGACATATCCCATACCAAACTCTACCCAGAGCAGGCAACATCAGAAAAAGTCACACTAAAACCTAATGCAAAATAGTAATCACATCATGGAGGCATAGGCCCAAAATGTGCATAACTTCCCACTCTATACATTTTGCCAAATCCTTTGGAGAGGAGAATTTAGCATTGTGAATTCTATCATTCCTTTCCTTCCAAAGAAAATATAATGTAGTTGTGAAAAGCGTCATATAAAACTTATTTGTCATGGAGTTCACTTTGAACTTCGGGGACACATCCATAGCCACATCCTAAATAGATGACAAAGATTGAAAAGGCCATTGACAAAGAGATGACAGGGTAGCCTCTAACTAAACTCACATATTAACAAAATCTGATCACTAAGATCTACAATCTTGCAACAGAGAATACATCAGCACACCAAAGAAATACCTCGTTTCTGCAAATAAGTACTGCATTATGCAATATGAAAGCAGCACGTGTGGACCATATAGGTATTCCATCATTCCAGCAAATATGAAACCAAAAACCTCATGCACCTGTCTTGGTCCTTCATCCATGTAATTCTTGTCTTCTGAGACAGAAGAATTGCTTCATTAAAGCTAGCACATTCAAATTTCTGTCTAATATCCTACTCCTTAATGAAAACATCATTTATACAATTCTCAGCGAAACTGAATTGCACTTGCTGAAAAGACTTCGTAATAGCAATAACCTCCTCAAAAATAGACCCAAATTTCTCAACATTCTATTTTTTGATAGCCCTTTTAACCAATATGAAGTTGTACAGCATCTTCTACATTTAATTCCCATGACTATTAGTCTTCCACACATCGGAGATAATGTTGCCAATCACTTCCTGTTTATTCCACACCAAAAAAATTCTGAAAGGCTTTGGACCTTCACCAATGTGCAAATGAATTTTCACTTGAAGTCCCCTATGATCTGAAATCAATGTTGTGGAGTAAAAATAATATGTGAAATTGGAAATACATTATCCCAATCGTGGTTCATAAGACCTCTATCTAGCGTTGTATAAATTCTTTTCTGACTAAACCTTTTATTACCCCATGTAAATTATCCATTATCCATTGGAATATCAGATAAACTAAGCTAATCAATGGTATGGTTAAAAATCATATAACAGTCTAGGAGGATGCCTAAGGCCTCCCTTCTTCGTGCCTTAATATGTATTGTCAATAATATAAATGTTTCAGACTGATATTGGCGATTAAGCCATATTGTCATCTCAATTGTTCAGTACTCCCTCTTTATATGATGAATCAAGTGCTCATCATTTGGGAGGTGATAAGGTAATCATTTATTCTTTCCCCACTAATTTATTTCATTGTTGTCATTATCGTAACGCAGATAACAGTTTAGTAAAATTAGATGGATTACATTTGTTGTCGTTCTGGTTAATTGCAGACACCTGGGCAAGCGAATTTGACGCTAACATCTCGAATGGCAATGACGTCGAGGATGAATCATCCAATTCAGAATCGACTCTTCGAATATTGAGAAGAAACTTGTTATGTAATTGACTTTTCATTGATTGTGTGTATCTTTGTAACCTTTTGGACTTCTTGTACAAAGTTTATAGCCTACTTCGGCTAGCCTTGTTACATTTAGCTGTCATATAATTGGCCTTGTATTCATTATGTGTATCCATCTAATATTTTCTATATGTTAAGTATCACCATGTTTTGTAAAATGAGTCTTCGAACATTACAAAATGTATGTCTTATTTTGGGTATGATCATGTTTTGTAAGCAAAGAAGACATAGGAGGATCACTGTCAAATTGAATAGACTATTTGTTTAGAAATATTAATGTAACTCAAGTTACTTAAAGCACTGTGGAATGACGAGTCTGGCGACTAGGTCTTGGAAGTTCTCAACTCCTTTAACGCCACAAGCGACGACGGAACTTGAGGAAAGGAAGCTGTTTTGGAGGCGGGTGGTTGTTAAGGACCCCTTATCGATATGCAGAAGTTTGGTGTGAAGGAGTATTTTGAAGGTTCTCTGTTTTGTTGTCTTGGGTTTGGACTTTCCATGTATGTTTATATGATGGTGTTTTTTTTATATGTTTTTTGTGTAAGAATTATGTGTATGATGATGTATGATATTAAATGGTGTTTTTGTAGTGATGATAATGTTGGAATTTACAGTACCAAATGTTTGGATTCATCTCACGAAATAATTGAGATGTTAATTACGAAAATATTGGGATTTCAAATAGGAAAATGTTGCAATTCCTTTTAGGAAAATGTTGGGATTTATAATACGAAAATGTTGTGATTTATTTTAGGAAAATGTTGGGATTTTTCATAGGAACATTTTGGGCTATGAGGTAGAAAAATATTGAAAATTTACATACCAAAATGTTGGGATCTAAAGTAGGAAAATGTTGGGATTTAAAGTACGAAAATGATGGGATTTAAAGTAGGAAAATGTTTGGATTTCAAGTAGGAAAATGTTGGGATTTAGCGTATCTCCAGCAGTATGTTCAATAACCTTTTTTGTGTAAAATATACACCGGCACATATGATTTGTAATTTATTTTCATCTCCATCACTCTGTTAAGATACACAGTCTCTTTTCACCAATGTGTAAGAGGGTTGTTTACTTTACAAAGCCCATTTACATATCCACGTAAGCATATTTTCTCTTTCACTGAATTGACTGATAGTAAATTCATGTTTAGAGGCATACATTCACGTGTGTATTAAAGGCGAAGTAAGAATGATATAAAGTCATGACATGAAGTTTGTTTGAAATTTTTACACCATCTGAACTTTATTTTTTGAATGTTACTATTACAGTTATTATACGACATTATTATTTTATATATTCCAAAAAATTCCTAACATATAAATGTGATAGATCGAAATTGTAGGTCACTGTTAAAACATATCGTGTATCTGTCCTATATTAGTAGTCCACTATATCATGTTTACCTTTTCCTAATTAGTTGTCCACCTTGAAAAGTGAAACCAAATAATCCAATCATTTATCATAATTGGCAAATGCATATTTCCATAAATACATAATATAATACTTTACAATAATTGATAAATGATAGAAATTTCAAATAATCCAATCCATTCATTAACTAGGCTAAACTACCAAACTAGGAACCATATACAGAGTTCATGCATACAACCAAAAATCGTATCCTTGTTTTGGAAATTATCTTTTCGAAACAGTACCATAAAATTAGAGGAACTCGACATGGACTAAGTCAAATACATTAAACTTACTTACTGAATTTTTTAACAACCGATGCTTTTACTAATACATCATTGTATCCCGAATGTCTAAAATCGTCACCACAGTCGTTAATCCTCCATCGACACTACCTACAAAAACGTTTCTCCATTTTATTGTCAACCTTACTTATATAAATCAGGAAGTCCTATCATAGATACACCAACCCAATTTGGATTGGGAAAGAAAGTAAGGGGTAAGGTACTTCATACTTCACTGCCATTCTTTTAATACCCCTAATTTTAGAAGGATAGTCTCAGTATTTTATTTATTTATTGTATTTTCTTTGATTAATTTATGTTTTTATTTTATTTGATTAATTGGCTAATTGCTTTGAAATTGAATTAGTAGTTTAATCGTTTATTTTTTTTGATTATTTAATTATGTGGTTAATTGGTCATTTAGATTAATTATTTGGTTAATTGTTTATTTAATAGAATTATTTGGTTCGCTATCTTTGTTTTTATTTTAACTTGCTTATTTTTTATTTGCTTTATTTATATTTATGCTTAGGTGGGTTTAGTTTAAACACTATTTTATATGTCATATAAGGGTTTAGGGTTTTTCTGTTATGAAACTGGGGTGGCCAACTAGCTTAGGTTGTCGTCTCTTATTTTTACCTAGAATTAGGTTTTAGAAGAAGCCATTAAATACATCATTAGGGGTCTGGTTAGGGTTTTAGAACCCTATTCACGGCATAGTGAAAGCAAAGAGATGTATAGAGAAGTCTGGGAGAAAACAGAGAGGAAAAATAGAAAGATCGCCGGAAAGCTTAAGAAAACTACGCTGAGATTTTGAACTGAAATCTCACAGGTAAGTTTTATAACTATCTCTATTTCTTTGACTTGTGTTCTTTGCATAACTAATACAATTTTAGGATAAAATAAAAGTTAAATTAATTTGGTTTGCATGTTATTTGATTCAAAACAGTATGTGTTCCTAAATTTTGTATTTACTTGTTTTTAAACTGTTCTTGTATAATTCTTGTTCTAGTTGAAGTTGATTAATGATTAATGAATTTAAATAACTCTAGAACACACTGGGGCTTAATATTAACTAGTAGGAAATTAGGATTGGAGGAACAAAGTAGACGGGCACTGCTAGAGTTGAAGAAGACGATAGAACAAGGGAAGAGCCGGCTCCCTTTTTGAAGGGAGCAGACTCACCAAAGCAAAGAGCAGGCTCCCCTTTGTGGTGAGCCAACTCTAAAGGGCCTGGAGGCGGCTCCCTCAAAGAGGAAGCCAGCTTCGTGATGTTTGGAGGTGGCTCCCTCATTGAGGAAGCCGATTCCTTCGAGGGTTTTTCAGTTTATTTTTTGGTTTATTGCGAGACCTGGGCTACTGTCCTCGGATTTTTAAAGTTCTAGGATGACATAGGAGTTGTTCTAAGGGTATTCAGTAATGTCTAAACCCTTATTAAATTTTAAGAAGGCATGGTAATATATAAAATACCATAAGAAGCTACAATAGGGAACAGTCTGAAACTCTTAAGCAAGTTTGCGTGATGGCTTTGATGCAGATGACTCAAGTTGCTTATTTTTAAATTAGCAATTGAATTAGGAATTTTATGTTTAAATCATGTAGCAGTGGTATAAGATTAAGCGTGTCAACTTATATAATTTCTATTATGCTTAATAGGAAATTAGTTGATGTTTGCAAATTATTGTTTATATCAACTTACTGAATATTGTGGTGTAGTTACAGGCATTGTAATTTTGATATTATTATTATTATGATTATCGTGGTTTAAAGGATGGCCACACTTGTTTCTCTGCGTTTTAAATTGTTAGAGAATCATGTACTGGTAGTATAGGACAAGTATGCTATTTACACATTCTTGTTATACTTGTTATGAATTTGTTGATATTGATATTTATATTGTCATCTATATTATCAACAACTGGATGGATGGTTTGTATGCACCGGTATGGGACGGTGGCATACTAGGGGGATTAGCTCAAAACGCTGAGTCCTACCTACTCTGGGATTAAGGAATGGATTAACTACAGAAGTTAAGTCCTACATGTATTTTGTGTCAAATCACTAAATAGTTGAATCACACCCTTGGTTTTGAATGGATTTTAAATACATTATTATAGTACCATGATATGAGCCTGAGTCTCAGAGTTAATGGTTAGGGAGCGTATATGCATTGGGATGCATAACTGGCTATGATGGTTTGATGTGTTCCCTGCTAGGTCTAGGTAGTCATGCCCACCTCAGGTGCGCTTTGTATGGTACCTAGTCAAGTTGAGACAGTCCTGTAGTCCAATGAGAGTCCTGTAGTGTGAATCTATATATATATATATATATATCTACGGACTATTTAGTTATTGTTGGATTGGTTAGGATGTACATGCGTATCGGGTCTTTACTTGGATGGTAATAGTATAGAACTTGCTCGTGGGCCTGACCCACCTATCATTTTTTCAGGTATCGGACGTTTCTAGTCTTAGGGCTTGCTCGGGCTGAGCAGAGACGATCTTCCATTCTACCGACGATGTAGGACTTCTATTCAGATGTTAGATTTGGATTTTATCTTCAATTTTTATTTTCATTCGGTTTAAGATTTTTATTAGGGGTCCACTAGAGATGGATTCCCGAGTTGTTATATGAAGGTTTTGGAGTTGGATTATTTGATCTGTATTATTTGAGGATTTCCAGTAATTAATTTTAAAGGATTTTATTTTAGATTTCTTTCAGTTTTAAACTTTTATTTCTTAATTCGTTTTGAAATCCGTGTTCGTTAAAATATTAATTATATGATATTCCCTTGGGTTGGGGCCTGGGCTTTATCAACCCGCGTCTCAGATCCGAGAGGTATCACAATAGGTATGAATACAAATATGACGGCCTTGGTTTTTCAAGCTAGTGCGTCCTGTGATGAACCGAGGATTGACCCGATAATGGATCCGAATGTGGAAGCAAAAACAGAAAACAAGACTCTAAGAAGTTAAAGTGACCTTCCATGAGGTCACGGATCTCAACGAGAACAATGCAGAAGCAAAAGATCAAAAAAAGACCGAACAGGCCTCCAAGGGCAAAATAATCTTTTCACATGGAAGCAACATCATTGGGAATGTACATCATTCCTAAGACACATCCATGACTTCCCATGAAGTCACGAGACT
>JAOTQH010278283.1:0-10333 GCA_025631255.1 Cornus kousa
AGCAAGGAGCATGCAAAGAAACTTCACTTAATGAAATGGGATATGATCACTAGGCCTAAAGAAGAAGGAGGACTGGGCATCAGAAAGTTAATTGATTTTCAGGTAGCATCTAAATGCGTGCTTGTGTGGGATTTTCTGGCCAGCAAAGATAGGTTGTGGATATCGTGGTTTCAACATAAGTATTTTGCTAAATGTAATTATTGGTCTGCGATTCCTAGGATGGTATCTTCTGTTGTGTGGAAATCTATGTTATCAGTTAGAGATATCATGCTGCAACATTGTGAGTTTCAAATTGGCACTGGGCATAGATTTTTGTTGTTCAAGGATCCTTGGTGTGCAGGGCAGACTGTTGTTGCTAAGTTTGGGCATAGGATGATAAGAATTTTGCAGATGCAGCGAGATGCTCCTTCGAGTTCTAGAATTCAGAATGGGGCTTGGGATTCGCAGCTGTTGCAGAGTGATGATTTGTTGCCTTTATGGTAATTTCTGTCAACTGTTGCTATTTCTAATAATGAAGATAATCTTGTGTGGGCTGGAGGTCAGTTTTCTTTTAAAATGGCTTGGAGCAGATGTAGGAATGCTATAGATGAAGTGCAATGGTTCAAGTTATGCTGGAATAAGGCCAGGCCTCGGTGGTCAACTGTAACAGCTTTTATGATGACAAATAAGTTACCATCTATGTGTAATTTACAGAAGAGAGAGATTCAATTGGCAGCGAGATGTTCGAACTGCAAAATGAATATTGATGACAGAGATCATATCTTTGTTACGTGTTCTTTTGCTCAATGTTTTTGGGTCTGGATGGGGGATGTGCTCAGATGGGATATGCAACAATTCTCTCATGTTCTTTCTGTGTGGGAGCTATTTCAGTGGATGCATCAGCACTATCATAACTCTAGAATCCTGAAGTCTTTGTTTGCAGCAGCTATATGGCATCTTTGGAGGGAGAGGAACGCTAGACTTCATGACAAAATTGCAATGTCCTCGGAGGTTACTGCCAGACACACTCTTATGGAGTGTCTAGAAGTCCAAAATGCTACTCTTAATGACCTCGTCTCAGTATAGGGCTTGTGTTACTTCCATGTATTGGAAATGGGCCTTTTCATTTGGTCTAATCTCCTTGTTTTTTGATTTTCCTTTTTGACTGAGGGTATGCCTTCAGTGCATCTGTAATTCATGGTTTTATCCTTTTGCTATACAACACCAATTATGAAAAAAAGAATCTCTTGCACTCAAGCCACTTTAAATACCCAATTATTCAAGATAAATCCAATTAAAATAAAAACAATTTACGTTAATTTCCAATTCATCAATATCACTCCAAATGATAGTCTAATACATATTGATTCGATCTAATACAATTACATTCCACAACCCAAACACGAATAAATAGATAAAACTTGAATTTAAATAACAAAACTAAAATGCTCAAATTCAAGTAACTCAACTAAAGGCTCAACCTATCTTCTTCATGGAAGTGACTCTGGTACCATTTTCTATTCCTCCAAGTGAACAGTAATTGATAGGAGATGTAGCCAACAGATAACAGTTTAATCCATCTGCCATCAAGGATATGAGAAATTTCCGACTTCTTGACGGATCCAGCACTATGTTTTCCCTGTGCAAGGTAACTTGTCAGAAGGAAGGAAGAAAGTATACATTAATTTATTTTTTTGGAACCAAGTATACATTATTTTTGTTTCTTGAACACGTCACAAAGATTCAAAGAGACCCAAGAAAATATTTGAGCGAAGCAACAAGACACACCCCAAGAAAAATAAGAGTCATTTTGAGAAGTACAAATGAAAGGTTTAACTAATTCTTTCTTCTCTTCTATGAAAACTTCTTGTATGTTTCCAGTTTATAATGTTGGTATACACATAATATCACTTCATTTGTAAACAAAGAGTGAAAGACATGATGTAAACGCGTTACAAAATCAAAATTAAGTCATGAAAAGAAAGTGAGCTTCATACTTAAAAATCGTAAATGTGTGATTATCAACTAGGGAAAACAATTGTAGCAATAATCAAATGCAGATACAATTTGGAGGATGCAAGTGCTTTATAGAATACTTATATTTATTATTTTATTTTATTTATTAATTAACATTTTTTTGGGAAGAGTTCAAGCAAATGGCACAAGTTCAAAAAGAGAGAGCCGATAAGTACATATGTTAATATGTCATAACTAATGGAGGAGACTTGTGGAATATATATGCACATATCAAATAGCGAAGCCTAAATAATTAAATAATATTTTTCTTACATTATACTCTTTCTTTTGATAGGGAAAAAATGGCCAAACAATCAAGACATCCATAAGCAAGATGTGAACATATAAATTTGTGAAGATGTAAAAGCTAGAACCTTACTGACCAACTCACCTTATATGTAAAGCATCTAGAGAAAAAAGAAGGCAAAGGCCAACAAGTCCACCAAAATCAAGAGAAAGGTAAACGACCTACTTGGTTCAGTTTTCTATTTTCTGAATAAAAATCAAAAAATTAAACAAAAACCTATTCGGTAGACAAAGAACTATCTTTTATAGTTATCTGAAAATAGTTTCCTTGAGTTATTAATAACGGTTTTTAGAAAACTAAACCAAGCATCCCCAAATATTTCCATCTATAAATGAATGGATCAGGTACACTTACAAATAAAAATATAAAAGATAAATTTAGAAACATGTGAGACACAATTAAAGCAGTTACATGAGGCAAGTGCAGGAGAAAGCTAATAGAAAGAAAGTGACTTTGAGAGGGTGAAAGGGTTCATGTAAACTATGCAAATAGTATTAGCAAAGCATATATTCAAAAAATTGAGATATATTAAATTGTAAGAGTGGAAGAGGAGCATGGAAGAGAGAGAGTGAAAGAAATTCCAAAATAGCAATATTTATTACAATATATATATATGTATCTACGAGAGGGAAAACGGGAACGAAAAACCAATACCATTTAAAAAGACTGATGATAAAATTGGGGATTGGTGTATCATTGGGCACTCTCGACATGTATATTCTTTAGCAAAGGCCACATCATATATATCCCTCGTTTTAATAAGTGCCCCATCATATATATCCCCCGTGAAGAGGAAGAGAGTAATGCCATACAGTTGTAGCCTTTCATTATTATATTCTTTAGGGTAAAATGCTAAAAATAAAAAAAAAAATAAAAATAAAAAAAATAATAATAATAAAAAATCTCTGTCGATCTATTGGTATGGCACCGTTTGAGGCACTGTATGGCCGACCGTGTCAATCTTTGTTGGATGGAGGTTGGCGAGAGCAGATTTTTGGGTCCTGAGTTCATTAAGGATACTTTTGAAAAGATCGCTCTTATTCGGGATCGAATGCGCACTGCCCGGAGTAGGCAAAAAAGTTATGCCGATCGTCGTACTCGTGCTTTGGAGCTTCAGGTTGGGGATCAGGTTATAGTCAAAGTATCTTCTATAAAAGGAGTAATGCATCTATTCAAACTTTTAAAGCCAGATTAGTAGGCAAGGATTTTAAACAAAAGAAATGTATTGATTATTTTCATACTTATACACCCATGGCTAGAATTGCATCTATTAACGTTCTTATAGCGAACTATTAGCCCTTTGCAACAAACCCCATTGAATTACAACCCCCATCCCAACCCCTACCTCTACCTCCTTTGAAGTATTAATTTGTTTGACATTCCGGGAAAATGAAAAGACACAATTACCCTTGTTTAGACAGCATAGTTTTAGGAGTGTTTTGAGTGAAGTAGATGATATGGAAAGTGTAATCTGTTGAACCAATGAAAATTTGACACCAACATACAACCTTATCACAACATGCACCAAACAAACCCATTTGCTGGGACTCTCTAATGAAATTCTAAAATTCAGTGATCTAATCATCTTCAATTAAAGAATTTATATGTATATTTCACCTCTGTGTGTGTGTGTATATATATGGCTCTATGGCGTGTTGACTAGTGACTGAAGACCGAAGACGATGAATTGGGTTTTATTTTTTCTTCAGTAAATAAGTGTGTATATATGGATTTATTGTGCGGGGACCCAAGAAGATGAATTGGGGCTTTTTTTTTTTTTTTTGTATTTCAGTACAAGTGTGTGTGTGTGTATATAAAATATGGCTCAGTCATGTAAGTGGTGAGTGAAGACTAAAGAAGATGAATTGGTTTTTTTTTTTTTACTACATTAGTGTGTGTATATGTAGTCTGTGGTGTGAGTGAAGATTGACGAAGATGAATTAGGGCTTTTTCGTATTTCAGACGGCCTTCATCAATCTCACCATGTTCTCACCGATGTGTGGGTCGCCGATTTTAAAGCTGATTTGGTGTTTTGGTATCATTGGATTTAGCCCACGGCCTCCTTTCTCACACATTCCTCTTTCAAAGCTGGCGCTTGGGACTCTGCCCTCATTTGCTCCAATTTTTTTTTTTTTTAAAGTGAAAGTGCATTCCAACACTTTCGTAATGAACATCCCAACACTTTCTTACTATGCATTCCAACATCTTCCTACTATGTATCCCAAATATGGATGACGTGACCATTTCTGAATCACTCATTTCAAAATGAAGTAAATAATACACTGTTCAACTGGAGGTGATTTTCACCCTGGCGCTTGCTATCATGAAGATCACATATTTTTAAGTTATCAGATAGTGAGATCAGAGAAGTTTTTTTTTTTTTCTTTTTTCTTCTGAAGTTCGTACTCAGGAGAGGTGGTGTTTGGGGCGTGTTTGGTTCTAGCAATAACAACAAAGGGCATTGTTGTCTTTTCATTTGAATAAGAGTACAATGGTACTTAAAATATAAAATCAGCATCACCGGCGACTTGACAGAGTGGGCTATCTACAACAAGAATGCATAGCTTAGAGGGTTAGTTGCTGAATCACTATAGTTTGGGGATGTTTCTTTTTTTTTTTAACCCTATCCTTTAGGATTAGGATTCCTCGAAAGACGCTCGGCACCCACTTAAAAATAAAGTGAACGAGAGCATCGACCATACTTGGCATCATTTAGACAATGCCTTGGTTTTTAGCTTCTACACAAGTGATTTTTACCAAAGTAATAATGTTTCACCATTTGTGTTCTCATAAATTAATACACACACACACACACACAATGAAATAGATAAGCAAGTCCAGTACAAATTTATGACCCAAGAATAGATAAGCATAGACTTACTATTGACAATTCACCAATCCAGAAAAAGGAAATTTGAATTCCCTCATCGAAACTCTCAGCAAAATACATAGGAACCATAAAGTGTATCTAAAATGCAATTCTAAAATACATTTAACCATAAAGTGTATCCTAACTGTGTTTCATACCCTCATTTAACTCAATTACCACCGATGAAAATTAGAGCCATAAAAAATGGTTCAATCTTAAGGAGAGAACTAGGATGCAAGCATGCCGTGATCATTTAAGGTGCCAACTCTCAAAGCCATAGGAACTACACAAGTAAAATGGAAATCTATTAACTATGCAACTTGACTAATGAGTTCACAAAAAAGAGTATATTGGATGTAACAGTAACAATATTACAATATTACAATATTGGGTAGGCTGCTGGTGTGATTGTATTGAGAGAGGAATCCGTGGATAAAATGGTTTAGGGACAAATATCTGAGGAATGGACATTTCTCGAAAGTGAATGCTAGAACTTCTGATTCTACTTTATGGAAATCAATTCTGGAAAATAGGGAGTTTCTGCTTCAACATTTGACTTTCTCTATTGGCAGCGGTAACAACTTAAGTTATCTTATGACCCTTGGTTCAATGGAGATTCTTTGCAGCAACAGTTTGGTCGTAGATGTCTATTGCCTGCAGGATACAACTACTCAGCGAAGTTATCTGTTTTGAAAACAAATACTGATTGGAATATACCTGATATTTGGCCTGTGGAGATAGGACAGTTCAAACAGGTCATGAGAGAGATGATCCTGTTAGGTGGAAGCATGGTCAAATGGCTTTTAAGGCAATGTGGAAGGTCTGCAGAGAATAGAGTGATAGGATGTCATGGTATAAGCTGGTATGGAACTCTTGTAGACCTAGAATTACACTACAGGCTGCACTTCTCATGCATAATTCCTTTCCTTCCTTTTTTAATGTGAGGAAGCGGGGGTTTACTGCCTTGCAGTGTGTCACAATTGCTTTAGTAATGATGATTCCAGAAACCATCTATTTTGGTGCTGTTATTATGCTAAGGAAGCGTAGAAGTGGATCTCTGAGTTGTGTAATTGTGCAGTTTTGTTGTCTATACAACACTTTTTTGAAGTGCTGCAATGGTTAATCTCACAGACACAGGGTCAAAACATGAAAGGCAAATTGCTGAGGTGTTTATTTTCTGCTGTTCTATGGAGTATTTGGAGTGAGAGAGATAGAAGGTTGCATGGTCGAACTATTAACCCTCCTCAACAGCTGGCTATGGAAGCCTGTTTTGAAGGTCTTGATGCAGTATGTCTAACCATTTCTGATCTTCGTACTATTGTTTAACATACATGGGCTGTTTTTATCCTAGTTCTTTGCTTTCTTAGACGCTTTGGGGTATGCCTCGGATGTTCGTTTTTTTTAATGTTTCTAAATCTTCTAGCTTCTCTTATTTTGATTTTAGGGTATGCCCTGAAATCTTTTTTCTTTGCTTTTTAGTTTTTCTTAAGGCCCTGACCTTGGGTCACTTCTTCATTGTACTTTATTGTTCATTTTGTATGAATAAAAGAAAACTATTTAGGAAACAAAAAAAGCAAATAAGTACCTCTGAGTTGATCCAAAGAAGAAAAATTTTTGCAGCCTCAATCACTCGGCATCCTGAACCAAAAAAACACATGATAAAAATTTCAAGACTTTCTTCTAGGATTTTACAGATGCGAAGGTATATGGTCTGAAGAGAGAGTTTGTGGTGTGGAGTGAGAGAGAGAACTTGTGGCGTGAAAGGAGGGAGAGTCGAGAAAGAGGAATTCACAAGTCGGATCGGGTTTACTCGTAAAATGTTTACGGAAATTTTATGGGTAAATTGTTTTTGAAAGAAGTTGGAAAAAAATTCCTCTTTAAAACATTTTACTTAATTTTAGGACAACCAAACACCAAAAAATATTTAAATTATTTTTTGAAGAATGCTTTTACGCTTTAATGGCAACAAACTCTAAAGTGATAAACTTACCAACCATCTTTTGGAATGTTTGTTCCTACCATCTTTTGGAATGTTTGTTCGTAAACTTCTTTCAATGATCTTCCTATAAATAGAAAATTTGTTAACGAGTAAAAAACCATATATATATTAACAAGTAAATAATGAAAAAATAGTGAAGTACAATTATAAAATTAAAAAATCGATCACTACCTTTTGCCAATTTTCAAGTTTGCATGCAAGAGCCATTTACAGAGTGCTTCTCGCAACCTCTCATATAACCCAGGAAAAACTGCACTCAATAACTTCTCTAGGCTTTTTTTACTATAAATCTGCATAATGAAAGCTTAACTTTATCAAGCATAATGAAAACTTAAAAACATATATATATATATATATACACAAGGGAAATCACATACTTGGTTGTGGGCTTGTTCTCCATATAAAAGGGACACTTCAAAGTAATACTTATAGACATACCCGAAGAAACTGTATATAGTCACACCTCGATGTAAGTCATAAACAAAACTTCCATCGTGACATTTAGCATCTTTTCCCTCGTCATCTTCACCATCTCCTTCATCATCATTACCATCATCACCTCTCAACACTTCCTCCTTTATACTTTTCCTTTTTTTCATCCTAAATGAATTGATTCTAACCTTTCTACATTTCTTCCGCTTCTCCAACCTTTTCTTCAGTTCAGCATTATCATTCTCGAGCATAATTGTATAAATCGTCCGCAAAAGACCCTCACTAGGGAGATTTTCATGCCAGGAATCCTGAGCAAAGAATCTACCAAAGTCACTAGTGATGATGTTTCTGGAAACTAGTTCCGAAAACTCTTCCATAAATTGAACTTTTTCTGAAGCAATCCAAAAGAAGGACGAGTCTATAAGGAACCCTGGTTCTACCAGGAACTTTGATCCTCTGCATCTTCTGTCATACAAAAAACCATGTTAGCAAATAACAATTTTAAAATTTTACAAGTCAAAAATTGGACTTACACATTAGAAGCATCCAAAAGGTCCATAAATTTCAACAAATTGTTGGGTAAAACTTCTTTGAAATCATGATCACAGGTTACATCATCAATCTTGAATGGATAACCAATTGTCCTTTTCATCAAGTTCTTCAAACTTTGTAGATCCTTAGCTACTCCTTCTGGGAATTTTAAATTCTCACATCCCATAATCATCAGTTGACCTCGACATTTTTCGGTCACCACCGCACCATTTTCTAAGTCACCGTGATAATGCTTGTGACAATACATATCATTCAATCCCCTTGTAACATCCCTATAATTTACATTAATATTATAATTAAAAGAAAAGAACAATATCAAAGTAAAAGAAAAATAAACATAGCACTAGGTAATAAAAGGATTATACCTAAAGATTACCCAGAAATCATCTTTAAGGAACTCCCACCACCTTCCTTTCATTTGTCGGATTGTCTCATTTTGGTGTTCTGGCTTCGAGTTCCACCACTCAGTTGATTTACTTTTGATCCAAGTGTCTACGTTACCATGAATGGTTGGTACAACAAATTTTGAAATTTCCGCTCCAAGTTCTAGGAAATATGGGATGATGAATGGTGTGTCGTTCAACACTTTAAGATAATTGATAAGTTCAGCGTGCATCATTGTGCCATCAGTGCCAACAATATCTAGGAAATATGGGATGATGAATGGTGTTGTGGTGCAACCGTTCAACAGTGCAGCCTGCATCATTGTACCATCAGTGCCACCAAGTTCTAGGAAATATGGGATGATGATTGGTGAAGTGATGCAATCGTTCAACACTTTAAGATTATTGATAAGTGCAGTATGCATCATTCTGCGATCAGCGCCATCAAACACGACCATAATCCACGATTTACCCACATGAATCACTCTGGTAGTGCAATGGAAAACCCGAGAAAACTACAGTATAATAACACAATAATAAATAATAAGGGAAGTACCCAATAATGCAAACAAACTATAAATAAATAAATAAATATATATATATATATATATATATAAAAGCATAAATGAATAACAATATTCCTGGTTGCAAATTGGGGTCTCACAAAATCTACCAAATCAGGGTTCTCCTCCCCTGTCTGCTGGTGGGCCTCTTCCTCTTCCTTGTTCGGTTCTGGCCGGGGAGACTGGCGATTTACCGCATTCTCAGATAACTTGTTGTTCTCAGTACCTCTTCCAGATCCACTCTCAGTCCCCCATATGAGTACAGCTTTTAGATTCCGATTCAGTACCAGACTCCACACGTCCATCCTTACCACTTCCACAGACTACCCCAATACCAGTTTCAATCTCCACCCTTTCAGACCCATCTCCATTCTTTATTTTTTCTTTATTTTTCTTATCCCTATTCTTCTTTGCCATGTTTCTGGGCGGATGTGTAGATTCAGCAGACTCCCCACTGATGCGGTCCGTGGATTGGGGGAGAGAGATTAGATTAGGGCTTTCTCTTTTTTGAAAGAGGTTTTTTATTTATTTGTTTTTTCATTCTCGGTAGAAGTTGCACGCCATGGTAAAAGAACATTATTATTTGTTTAAATATATATATATATATATACACACACACATATACTATCATTATTTTTAGAATAAAGTGTAGGAAAAAAAAACTTACCTATATTTGAATTTGTAAATAAACTGAATTAACTAAAATATTTTGTTGCAAAATATGAAAATATGATAGTGTCTCTACTATATTTCATTAAATGACCATAATGGTCTTTCTTATTAAATTACACTTAATCTAATTTTTTTATTGAATTAAATTATAAAAAAAAGTTCATACTAATTTGATGACATATTATCCATTAAATTTTCATAAATTTACCTTTAATTTTTTAAATTAATGGCTTAAATAAAAATCTTTAATAGAAATTTTTTAAAATTTTAATTAATTTTTTATTTTTCATGAATATATTACATAAAAAAGGTATTTTTATTTAAATAATTTATTAATTTTTCATCACTATTTTGTATGAAAATATATATATTTTTCAACTGTAAAAAAGGTTAAACTAGTTATAATATGTCTTATTATAAATAATAAAATTTAAATAATAAGTTAATCATTTTAGAAAATAGTAGTTACAAATCTATTTATTTTTTATTTTTATAATAAATTGATACTTATAATACAATTAAGGTAAATAGTATAATTAATATTTAGATAAGAGAAAAAAT